>KN519795.1:0-14512 GCA_000787155.1 Scartelaos histophorus | reverse complement strand
CGACAGGAGGCTCTTCCGGCTCCTTCTGACTCTGGCTCCCATTGACTTACATTAGGATCTTGTCGCTCGTCTCTCTGTAACTGCTGCAGTGATCCTCTTCATCTTGGTCTTAAAATGTTCGCTTTTTTCGCTATTTTGTTAGTCAAAAAAATCCTATTCATAACATAGAGCCTGGCTCCAGATTCGCTCCTGTAGCCGTTAGCATCGCGAGCCTCATTTGAGCGCCGCTAAACACTATGAGTGACGTCACACTCGCTTAGTCCACTTTTTTATACAGTCTATGGTTTTTCCACTAAAATAGACTGAAGTACATCTGTTGGCGTCACCGTGTTTGTTTTGTTTTTTGTTTGAGCGTTCACCCTTTTGTAGGTCCATAAATAAATTCCTATTCCTAATATGGAACTCAGCTACAAATTCACTCCTGTAACCGCTTGCCTCGTCAGCGTCGCTTGACTGGAGGTCGATAGGGATGATTTCACTTCTTTATACGGTGTGAGCTTCAAACCTCTGCGCCGCCCTGTGATTGGTCTGAACCACTGGCCGTTCACAGCGGTGGGAGCCGGGCCAGATGGATTCTCATGACTTTGTAAATTAAAAAATATCACGAGAACTCATCTTGCTGCCCTAAAAACTTTGCACTTAAAGTTCAGTTCAGTTTATTTATTCAAACATTTCACAGAGGTTAAAGCAAGACAAATAATGTACCGAAGATGTACATTATGTTTGGTACTACAAGGAATTAACATCTTTTTCTCCTTAGTACCCTCCCTACTTTCTTTTATTGTGTTTTTAACAGTGTCACAGTATTATGCAAAGTACCCTGCCTGTTTAAAGTGTTCATGTAGCTTCATTTAGCAGCAAAGTCAAGTTTTATTCTCCAATAAAGCACCATCTACTTACCATGAAATTTCCAAGTCAAAACACTGCTTTAATTGCTACGGACTGCTAATTTTGTGAACAGAGGAAGCGTCCATAAATTGAGGCTTTGAGTAGTAACAGGCTTTCTTGTTAAATGGGGAGGCAACAGCGTGTTGTGAATATTTAAGCGTTATAGTCTTAATGAGCCCACCTTGCCTCTGTACGCCTCTTTATGCTGTCAGAGAGAGGAGGGGTTAGCGGTCCGTTACCCATGGAGCTTTCAGACTCGAGTTAGCATATGTCGCCTGCTCTACGGCGCTGTGGTTTGGCTAATCCCATGACGCATTTGCAGAAGTAGCTTTATTCAAAGTTGGATAATAATGAGGTACTTTTACACAGACACATACAGTACCTTTTTTAATTAATTGCACATGCTCAGTTTTTTTAGTTCTAGGCTCCATGAATCATATTGAGTTAGACAATTTTTACTTTCCCAAAGTACCAAACTTTTTGATGACATTATGAGAAGAGTCAATGCCTTGTACGTAAAAAAAAGTTGTCTAACAAGTTAAAGTTGCCGACACAGTTAAATCCACAAACAAAACGGCAGCGTTCCAGTGATAGTTTTATTAAATGTCTTGATCCACTTGTTGAAGCCATGGATCTAGTTAAAGCCCGGAAAAGTAGCGCTGTCATTGGATAAATGTAAATGTCATTCAAACCTGTCCAAACCCCATGGTCCAAACTGGGTCACGCCCCCGACAGTGGAAGGGGCGGGAGAGCGGGAAGGGGGTTACTTAGCAACGAAACGCACCGGCTGTCAATCAAACCTGTTGCTAACGCTAGCGGGAGCAACCTCGGGCAATGAAGGCATCTGATTAGTCCGTTATTTATGTTCATATCTTGATTTAGGAACAAAATATCGGAAAAAAAAAATTCTGGATCATCTAGAGCGAGTTAATACGAACATTTTAAGACCAAAATGACGAGGCCACAGCAGCAGTTACATAGAGAGAGGCAACAAGATCCTAATGTAAGTCAATGGGAGCCAGGGTGAGAAAGAGCCGGAAGAGCCTCCTGTCGCACTTCCTATTTTGCACGCAGTGGCTAGCGCGTTAGCTATGTCCATTCATATATATGGTCTATGGTCATATCATCAAGATCTCGGGATGGTTTTCCGGGCACTGCACTGTGGAACACATTGCTCCTTAGGCGATGTCCCAGCAATATATGTATAATGTGTAATTTTCAATACATATTTTTTTTTTCCATTCTGATATAGAACAAGATTGTATTGAATTTTATTATATTGATGCGTTTGTTTGTTTTTCTCTATAGATACTTCCTCAACTGAGTATCTACTTTCTAATCATAGTTTTAGTGTCTATTAGTATCACAGTATCAGTCATATCGTCAGTCATGTTGAGTCCACTACTTATGTTTGCTAACTACTTTTTCCTCAACTTTTTACTGGATATTCCTCCCCCTCTGTTTGCATGATCTTTTATGCATTGTATTTTCCTTTTGGATGGAAACCCCGCTGACGATTCATAATCATATTTGTGTTTTGGGACTCTTGCCTCAATTTCAGCGCAATTAGATTCTCTTCACCTTGCCTTCCGAACCATCTGTATTGAGTAATGTAATATGGGATGAATTCATTTTGCCTGTTTAGCTGTCACATCTGCAGTAGGCAATGAGACGGAGTTGGCTGAAAATTGCTTAGGGCCATTGTGCATTTCAGTTGCCTTGTCTATTCTTGTTTTTTTGTTTGCAGGAGTACCAGGGCTCGAGTGTTTTGGGCCAGTTCGTCACACGCTTCATGCTCCGGGAGACGTCGAGCCAGCTGTCGTCTCTACAGAGGTCACTTCAATGCGCCATGGAGGCCGTGGAGGAGCAAAGCAGCCCGGCCCCGTGAGTAAAACCACCAACGCACCAAAACTGTCAACAGCTCAAACACAAACAGACCGCAGCTTTTATGGAGCGAGCGAGTCTATTACCGCTAATACCCTGAGGTAAATAGAGAAGCGGCCTTTTTGAACTCCTGCCCGTCGTTATCGATTTAAGGTGCTATTTAAAAAGTCTGTTTTCGAGACACTTTGTAAACATGAAACGTAGCTCTTTAGATTCTCGATCTGGAGGTGTTAAAAGAAGATGGAACTATGGGTCTAAACATATACTTAGACTTAGACATTATTGACCCATAAGGGAAATTACTTCAGTACAGTAGCTCACACATCACAATATGCTATAATAACAAAGAGTAAAAAATGTTAATGGTAATAATACATTCTAAATAAATAGCAAAAATGTTATCTATTCCATAAGTATGCCTTCCAACCCATTGTCCAATAGGGATGGGACAATAAACAATAATATCATTTATCATTATAAAAAGGTAGACAATAATCTTTTTTGGGACATTTCATATAATTGTGATCAAAAACAAAGGTAATTTATCACCAGAATGTGCAGGAAAAAGCTGCTTAGCCATTATAATCTCTTCCAGATCATTTTTGTTTCCACTTATAACAAAGAAGTAACAAAAAGTATAACAGTTGTTTAAACAGATCTATCTTACATTAAGAACATTACTGTTATTTTTCTTGTTCAAAACTACCTTAAAAACATTCATTCTCATTGTCAGCATGGTTGCCTCTCCCCAGATCTGACCTGTAACTTGACATTGTGGCACCACTTGCTATAGACTCTTTGGAAATGGATGCATATTAATGTCGTGCTGTGGAAAATTTTTAGGCAAAGCAAATGCATTTCCATGGAAACAAGCAGCTTGCGGTCTCTCCACCAGAAAAATTACTCATTGCACCTTTAAATATGAAACTTGTTTATAACTTTAAAATTCAAGTTATTCCTATTGATAAAATGTTTCAACTGTCAGCAACTTTAATAATTATAGTTAGGTTTGGTGTTGATTTCAATATTGTCCCATGTTTACGGTCTAATTGTTGTAATACTCAGATCTGGACTCAAGTTGGGGAGTCCTAACGTGGCACTGGGTTCAATTCCTGTCCACAAAAGCACAAAGCACTTACCCTCTGCATGATACTTACTTTGTATTTCCACTAAAACAGGCAGCGCATCCACCCACAGGCTTGTCACGATAATTAGTATATTGATTTATTATTCAATATGTGACAGACGAAACAATACTTTTTAGGGTCGATATTTATTGTGACGCTTCTTCCTTGCACTAGTGGGAAAAATATTAGTTATTTTTCTTTTCTTCCATAAGATTTGAGCTGTAGAGTGATGAATTATTAACTTCTATGACTCATTATAGATGCAAATTAACTAGTGTTGAATTCTGCAAATGTAGATGACAAATTTCCCTGTGGAACAAAATAAAGTATAAGCAATTACTGATTAGAGATTTTACTGACGCTTTGAGACTATGATTAGACCTGTCTGGTTCAGAACATTTTACATACATTATATCTAAATGAAGCTACTGTAAAGAGCTCAACATATATTCTCCAAACATTAGAAATATTGTGTAAAGTTTTATGATCTTATTTATGCAAACAGGTCCATTTAAGTATACTATATTATTTTTAGGAAATACTTTGGATTATTTTGGCTGTTATAGATTGATAGATAAATAGATACTTTATTGTCCCATAGAAAATTTGTGTTTTTCTTTACCTGCAGCCTTCAACAATAAACCGAGTATACTTTCTTTCATTTTGACTACAGTCGACTGGAGCATTGCAGTAGTGGGAGAGGTAACAGCAAGGACACAGGTGTAGAATAAGAAACACACACTGCACAGCGGCGGCGGTGTGAGGCACTACTGAATTGTGATACTACACACTGTCAAACAAGCCTCTTTTCAATCCGAAAATTGAAAGGGAACAAGCTCGAGAACTGCAGCATTCTCTCTAGACAAAAAGAAAGCATGTCGACGAAACATAACACTGAGACTGTTGCATAAACCAAAGCCTAGCATTAGCCCCTCTACAGAAAATTACAGCTATAATCAGTATAATCAGTATGGCGCTTTCTTCAGCTAATAACTGTTATGAAAAAGACTGTTTTGTGCTAAAGCTATCACAGTTTTCAAGCTCTCTCTCTTTTGCACTGTTAAATTATAGTTCAAGTAAGGAGTGGGCAATATGTTGTCACCAAAATAATATCCGTGTATTTGTTTTCACAGTATAAAGTAAATAAATAAATAGTAAATAAGAATATGAAGAATACAGAGTAAAGCAACAAAAATCTAAAAGTTGTAATCACATAAAATTAAACATGCTATATATAAATGCAATAAAAAGTTTCAAGGGGATAATACACAGTAGATAGAACACTGATGCTTTCTGGGGAAGGGAAGTCAATTTAAAGGTCCTATAAATGCTATTTCTGCATATTTTTTGTGTCACAATACTGATTCAATATTTGGGAAAGAACTTGATACCATAATCGTAGTAAAAATAACACTAAAACATTTCAAAAAAGGTTAAATTTTGTATTTAATCTGGTTTTTTTTGTTAATTTAGTTGTTTGTTTGTTTTCCTTTCAAAGTACTATCAAAGTACTACTAGTACAAAATTAACTGTTGTGAGCTTTAAGCCCTGTTCATATGCAGTTACCTCCTTAAAAGTTGTGTAGCCGTAAAGAGTTGTGTTTGTATCATTCACACATGTTTGACTAACTCTTTATCATTAGTCTGACTACATCTCCAAAGCTCAAAATCCTCTGCTCCACCTTGTGATGTCATGAAGCAGTATCTTACAGCTGCTATTTACCTTTTTCTGAGTAAAAATGGTTAATTCTAGGGGCTGAAATTATCCAAATGATTCAAGTGAAGGTGTGTGGAGTTCAAAATGACGATGAAGCAGAGTATTTTCAGAAGAACTCAGCCTAAATATGCAGAGTTTGCGTGTGAAACATGTGCGACGAAACAAAACACAACTATATATATATTTTCGATGAGGAAACAGTATAACACAGATCAGAAAACAGCATAATGTCGGCACTGTAAAGACGTTTAGCGGATGTATAATGAGTCAATCCTCACAAATTTCATTATGCAAATTTTTGTCTATATCGCCCACGACTAGTTCAGACATATTTTTGGGAGGCGGGCTGCTTAAAATTCCACATCGAACTACTATGCTAATGCAGCTAACAGTAATTGATCTGCGCTGTCATCTGACTAATTGTTGCTTGAGAAAACTTGTTAGGGGAACGATTAAAAGTTTCTCCTTGGCACTGATAATAGTTGGAGATGCCATACATCTTCACAAAAATACCCCTTTCTTCCATGTACTATGTATTTTTAGCTTGTATCCGGCGGGCTGGTGCTGTGTCAGGACTCTGCTCTCCTCTCCTCTGTTTGTACCTCCCTCGTGTGCTATTGGAAAGAATGGAGTGATTATTTCCAAGGTGAATTATTGAAATCGAGAACTGGGGGAGGTGGTATTGAAATACAGTGAGTGTGTGACTCAGACAGAACCAGGTAGTTGATAGAATAAATGTTCATTCATATGTCTGCACGGCACAGTTTGAGAGAGATTTGACGCAAGCGCTTTTATAATGATTTTATAAGTAAAAAGTAGCTCTCTCAAGTTCGATTTTGCATGTCGTCTGTGGAAAAGTATTAAAGTGAGTTTGAATGAGGTCAAATGTTAATATTGCCACACTCACATATAAAATGACTAGTTATTTTGCATATAAATGAGACTGTAACACATTCCCTTTGCATAAAAAGATTTTATTATAAAGATGACACTATTATTAAATCAAATGAGACCAGGAAAGCATATATTTTGTTATCTTATAGGTCCTATACCATGCAGAATTGACTCTTGTGAGCTTTAAGCCATGTCATAATGTGGTTACTTCCTGAAAAACATACCCAGTGTTTTGTCTTGTTTGGATCTCCAAAGCTCAAAATTCTTTGTTCCACCTTGTGATGTCATGAAGCGGTAGTTTTCTACTTAATAGCTACTTTTTTATCATTTGTTCGGGAGAGATTGGCAATTCCAGGGCTGAAATTATCCAAATAATTCTAGTGAAGATGTATGGAGTTTGAAAACACAGCGGAGCACTTCCTGTATTGCTGCATGACATCACAAGGTGGAACAGAGTGTTTGTTTGAGACAAGAAGTCACCCTAAATATGCAGGTGTGTGTTAAAGATGTGTAAATGAAACAAGAACAACTATGTATGTTTTTGATGGGGAAACAACATTACGACATAGATCAAGAAATAGCCTAATATGGGACCTTTAAATGAAATATTGTATTTAATCATGTGTAAATATTCTCTCTATTTTAATATAAACAAAAAATAAAAATGCAGACACACATTACAAATAGAGTAGAGTTCAAAATTTGCTAGTCAACTAAAACGACACGTCAAATACAAACATAATCTGTAGTTAAAGCTTAGTTAAAGTTCTATACCATGGTAATTCTGTACTTATTAGGGGGAAAAATAAACAATAATCTATGGCTTTATAGCAAGATGGGTTTTTTTGTTTTTACTTGCAATGTAAAGATAGCTTATCAGAATATGACAATAATAAACGGCGACTTTATAGGTATACAAAACACAAAACAAATCCACAATAATTTGATATGCATCATATTACAGTGTTATTGACAGACTCAGACAGCCTGTTTCCTTCTCACGAGGTTCAAAAGATAGACAATTTATTCGTAAAATTCATGCAATCATTTTTTTTCTTTCTTTTTCCCTGAGCATGGCTTGAGTGCACCTTAAATGGAACCTTGAGCAAACACATTACTAGGGCCGCACGATGATTTGAAAAAAATATGTTATAAATATGTGTAAAACAGCTCATTTGAGAGAAGAAATATGAAGTGATAAACGAATACAAGAATCCCATGCATTTCAGAACATTTTTGTAGACGTCTAAACTATAAGTACAACATTCTTCAATTAAAATTACAGAGGTTTTTTTTTTTTTTCTTTGCAGAGAACATTCTGATATCTATGTACATTGCATCCTTTGTCATTTGATGTGAACTGTGATGTGTAGCTCCACCAGAAAAGTTCGACAGTGCATCTTTAACTGTCATTGCGTTACTGAAATTAGTATTAAGTATTATTCCTGAGTGTCAGTATCATGACAATACTAATACCCAGACTTTGAGAGCACTGCCGGGGCTCGAGTCATATTGAAGAAACATTTATTTTCTTAATCTCTCTGCTTGCCTTGCCTAGATTGTATTCGAGCTTTTCCTTTGGCCTTTGGGGCTGCAGTCTGTTCTCAGCGTGAGTAGCTCCGAGCATCTCTCTCTCCCCCTGTGCTACCAGTGTGACGCAGCACACATATGACAACGATCATGCTCAAAGGCACAATACAAAAGAGACGGAGAAGAAAACTACAGTCCTGTCATAATAACAGATTGTAAAGTGCGATCGCTGCAGAAAATATGAATGATAATATTGAAAGCAAGAGTGAAGCAGAATTATCCCCCAGTACAATATTGGTTAAAAAATAAATAAATAAATGCTAGAATGCAGCAGTTAAGTGTCCTATATTACACAAAATTGATTCTGGTGAGATAAATAATGCTAAATTGTTGCTACCTCCTCAAACACAGACCCGGAGTTGTGTTTTGTTTCATGAAAAGCGCTTTATAAATAAAGTTTGATTTGATTTGATTTGATTTGATTTTGATTTGATTCACACATGTTTGAGTAATCCTGGTTTATTAATCTGTCTGCATCTCCAAAACTGAAAATACTGTTCCACCTCATGATGTCATGTAGTGGTAGTTTTCAAGTTAACAGCTACATTTTACCTTTAGTTCAGTAGAGATTCGAGTCGGAAATCTGAAGGTGTATGGAGTTTAAAAACACAATGGAGCACTTTTTTGCGTTATCACATGAGATCATAAGGTGGAACATAGTGTTTTCTTCCCGTCTGAAATCTGAAGGTGTATAGAGTTTAAAAACACAATGGAGCACTTTTTTGCATTGAGATCACAAGGTGGAACATAGTGTTTTGTATTTAAGAGAAAGAAAGAAGAACTAAATATACAGGGTTTATTTGTTAAAAATGTGTGAATGAAACAAAAACGAACAAAATTACAACGTAGATCAGAAATCAGCGTAATGTGGGCCCTTTAAGTAGTTAGTTTGTGTTTATAAGTTCAAATATACAAAAAAATTGCCTGATTAGTACCTTATTTTTCGGGCTATAAAGCACACCGGATTATAAGGCGAAACAAAACGCGTGTTGGATAAATCAAACTTTATTCAGGTAATTTACAATAACTCTCAGTTGTAGCTAACGCAAAAATACAAGTTTAACAGTTGGTGATTTGGGCATCAAACATGCCCGGATCCTCTCAACATTGTTCAGTTTTAACACAAAAATACAAAACCTGAAATCTGCATGGTGCATGTCTCTTAACAGGTGCATTTTGGGTCCTTGTACAGCACACGGCAGAACTACCGGTATGTTGCACAGTCGCCCTATATGTGGCCAACATATTACTCCTCCTGACTCGCCCACTAATACGTTATTAGCCGTAATGTTACAACATAAAATCGTAAGATTCGTAAACACAACCAAAGGTCACACATAAGGCGCACTGGATTATAAGTGCAATGTAATGATTTTAGATGCGCCTTATAGTCCGAAAAATACGGTACATAAAAAAAGTACCCATAGCAAATTTCGACCCCCAAAAACATCATTCCATCTTTCATATACTGAAAGATAAGTCAGTCTAGTAATTACTGTGACAAGCTTAAAGAAAACCAACATGTCATATACTCGTCGGCTTTGGAGTGAAGGACACAGCTTTCCCTTGACTCTTTTGCGTTTACTTCAAAGCACAGTTTCTATTACTGTTATTCAAGGATGGAGCCAGCTATAGTGGTTCTTATATACAGTATATTGCAGATTTGTACACAGTATGTTGGATGCTTTTCAAATGAATTGCCTAGGAATTATATGAAGAGGTAATGTAATGGTAATGTGATATAGATATAGATTGATTATAACTGCCTATGATCTTATAGCTTTAGAAAAGGTATTACATGACCTGTTTATGGAATTAAAATCAAAGTATTATTCATTAGTATTACATAAGCATATTTGCAATAAAATGTTCGACTGGTAGGACAAAACTGGCAATTGGGTCGAAGTATATTCTGTTTCTTATGTAGCTAAATGTATTGCGATACTAGTTTTAGTATTGGTTCGTGTCTGCTTTTCTATATTTTTGACGATTGCACCAGTATTAAACATTTGGTGGCTCGGATATCGGTTTCCAAGATACTGGTTCAGGCGATATATCCCATTTTGCTTCATGAATTGGTGTGATGAGGTAATTTATGGACCAGTGTTGATCCAAAATGTGTCGTAATATTAAACCCATATTTTTACAAAGCTGTTCTCCAGTTAAAAACACATTTTTACCGTATGCTGTTTGTACATTTGCAGTCTCCGCCCTAGTATTGATTGATATCGAGCAAATACTTAAAGTCGACATATCAACATCGGCATCAGAGCAGAGAAAAATGGGTTTAGGTTTAGGTTAGACTCTATACTATGTCCAGTGATACAGGACTGCACCTTTTTACTTCACTATTCTCACTGCATCGCTTGAATTGTTGAGTGCGCCGTTCTCCACTCTCTCTGATGCATTAACGTATATCTCATTCTGATCCAATTCAATTATTAATGCGTCACGCCTCAGTCTAGTATTCTACCGCTCCGTATACCTCGTCTCTATAATCCCACGTCTCCATACGCCCTCTTACGTATTCAGATCTGGATCGGATTCCCATGTGGATAACGCTGCCTGTCATATCCTCTTCTCTTGTTGCTATTTTATTCCTTGACAGTGTTCTTGTCCATTTTCCTCCCTGCCAGAAGAGAAGCAAAGACCCCTGACCTGACAACGGCGCCGAGAAACACCAGACGCTGCGGTCAGAAGATCCATAACAATCTATGTCTGTCCCCGTCTGACCCCCGCTCTCTCCTGACCAATGGTAAAAACATATTTATTACTCTGCACTGCTGGTTCTTTGCGTGGCCACTCCGTCTCTTCTACCTTCTGTTGAAATTGAGTGGGGTCTGGAATAAGGTTTCATATATTGTAAACAACTCCAGCAGCATTAGAGCGTTTGTCCACTGATAAGAAGGTTGGCGGTTCAAATCCCACTCTCGACATAACCGTTGGTTGAGTGGTCACCTTGCCCCTAGTGTGTGTGTGAATGGGAGAGTGGTTTCTTGATGTAAAGTGCTTGGAGAGCCTTGAAGGTGGGAAGCGCTATATAAAAATGTGACCACTGACCATTTCACATGTATTTGAGCTACATTTTTCTTGACACTGTACAGACATGATGTACTGTATTTTTCGGGCTATAAAGTGCACCGGATTATAAGGCGCAATAAGCGAAACAAAACGCGTGTCGGATAAATCGAACTTTATTCAGGTAATTTACAATAACTCTCAGTTGTAGCTAACACAAAAATACAAGTTTAACAGTTGGGTGATTCGGCATCAAACATGCCCGGATCCTCTCAACATTGTTCAGTTTTAACACAAAAATACAAAACCTGAAATCTGCATGGTGCATGTCTCTTAACAGGTGCATTTTGGGTCCTTGTACAGCACAGGGCAGAACTACCGGTATGTTGCACAGTCGCCCTATATGTGGCCAACATATTACTCCTCCTGACTCGCGGAGTAATACGTTATTAGCCGTAATGTTACAACATAAAAGGTCATACATAAGGCGCACTAGATTATAAGGCGCACTGTTGATTTTTGAGAAAATGTAATGATTTTAGATGTGCTTTATAGCCGGAAAAATACGGTATATCTGCTGTCTGCATCTTGTTCTAATGCAGGAATCTGGAGGTGTGTGTTGACATGCTAGTTGTTGTTACCTTTACCATCAAAGCAAAACTCTGCACTGCTCTCTGATAGGGGGGGTAGTGCTTATTAAAGGCCGCTACACACTACAGGATTTTTTGCTCTTAAATGATTTTCAAACATGCATCAAAAAGCGCACATCACAGACACGAGGAGAACCTTATGTGACTTAAAATCTCCGATCGCAAAGACAGCAGGATATGTCTGGCTAAAATTTAAAAGCTAAAAGTGACAGCACTCAAGACAGCTGTTTCCTGTTCAGAGTAAAACCACTCACTTTGAGGCTTAAGTGTTCAAAACATCAGAGCTCTGCACTTCTAGGTTAGTTACACATCAAAACTGTGTTATTATTATTTATTAAATGTGGTGCAATACTTCAGATACATGATTTTTAAAGCATAGAAGGTTGGCGATAAAGTGCACAGGAGTCACTATCACTAATCTGCAGCTTCACTTTAATCTACTTTCCCATTTTTACTTTCAAAAAAACACCTCAGACTGGATTAATTCCGCGGTTTTGTGGACTGGATGTCATTATTTTCTATGGCTGTGAATGAGATGCTGCACTTTATATTAGTCATTTTAGAAAAGGTGAGTCCTAAAGTCTTTATTTTCGCTTATTCCTGAGTTTATATTTTTCGTCTTTGGGTCCGTCACTTCTCTGCCCCTAAACCTCTGTTTTATTGACTGTTATCATAGTGTTGCTGATGTTTGGTGGTTACGATCTGACACTGACTCCACACACTTGAGGAGCGCAGCAGCTTCAAAATTGCACGCAAAGATAAAAAGTCAGGTTACGCCTCCCCAAACTCAGGGAGAAGAAATCACAGCCAAAATTCTCCTGTAGGGTTTAGCGGCCTTAAGTCATTGCAGTGAGGTTTGGAATGCATAAGGTAAGCGAGGAATAACTTTGGAGCGCTGCAAACAGTCTGAAATGAACTACCTTTGTTTTTCACATTTTTACGGCAGAACAAATCAGTTTTTATTGTCTTAGATAGTTTGTTCAACCCCCTACACCTCAACTCTTTTTGTATACAACAAAAATTGGTTCTCCTCTCAAACAGTAAACATTGTAGTAAAACAGGAAGTGCTCCACTTCACCTATACACAAATCATTTGGATGATTTTAGCCCTGGAATTGCCAATCTCTGAGGAACTAATGGTCAAATGAGCTGTATATTTGAATAAGACCACTAGACATGACATTGACTGACATTGCAAAGTGGAACAGAGGATTTTGAGGGTTTCTCTGACTGGTTAATCCACTCGTCAATCCTGCCCATCAGAAATCACAGACACAGAATGTACATCTCAATAAAGTCTTGCTAAAGTATTGGAAAAGCTTGCGGTTTTGACCAGGCAAGTTTCTTCTATTACTCATCATTATTCAAGAGGCATTTGAATGTGCAGAGTGAATTCATCACCGCTCCGCAATTTCCGTGATTGATAAAGTGAAGGTTTTGTATTAAATGTATAGACTTTTCATAAGGCAGTCTTTTGTTATTTGACAGAAGAAATAAGCGCAAATGAGCGTGAAGTTATTCTAAAGCTTAAATGTCTTTAAGTACAGACAATAAAGACTATATTGTCGTAACAGGTCAAGGCAAAACTTCGTTGCAGTAGCTGTTGCCATGGTGTACTTCAGTGGGTAGCCTTGAGGTCTATGAGTGATGGAAAAATGCACAATTGTCTAGTTTTTAATAAGTTTTTATATAGAACTGGTAGTTTTTTGCATTTAAATATACTGTAAATACACAAATTACTGTACGTACAATTTTTTCTTTACCTTTCGCTGCTTACAATATGCAAATACTTTTCTTTAACACTGTATTTTAGAGACACTAATGTACATCAAATACCTGAAAATAGTACTAGTAGTAGTAGTATGTAAATAAAGAAATTTAAGGTGCACTTTGTAACTTTCTGTCATCTGCTAGTTTGTATAGATATGTCACTTCTCTTCTTGAAATATTCCACAGTATGACATTAAAGCGAGCGCTTCTTTACATTTAAAAAGGTGGTTTTATGGCTCAAAAATACCTAGAAATTGAGACTATCCTGACTGTGAGTGGGGTTGTCTCTCCACAGATCTGATCAGTAACTTGGTCCGGTTTGGTGTCCATGAAAATAGAAAGTTTTAATGCCGTACTGTGAAACTTGTGAGACAAAGCATAGATCGAGACTGTTTTCTGGACACTATATTCCATGTTATTATTTATTTAGAGCTTGAGGTTTATCATATACATATGCCTTATATTCAAAGCTAAGGATGTGGAAAGTGGGCATAACATTGTAGATTCTTTCAGTATATTCTTCTCCTGTGTACCCGTTCTTTTGTCATGTATAATTCAGTTTGATGCTCCATAGAGGCTGGAGAGCTCTGCGTTTCGTCTGTAACAGTGCAGTAAGTCACATGTGTCTGTTGATCTGCAGCAGGGGTGAACCTGGACCACGAGGAGAACTGGTGCTCCCAGATCAACAAGCTCCAGCAGCTCCTGGACAAGCTCGAGTGTCAGGTGAGTCTAAACCAACGTAAGGTCTGTTGCTCCAGTTAGACTTAATTTGAGGTTTATTTTAACACAATCTGATCAGAAAGAGTTGACTTAGATCAAACAACAGCAGGTGAGGTGATTTATGTGAAACAAATCTCTCACACATAAAATTACTACTACTACTACTACTGCAACTACTACTACTAAAAAAGAGCTGACAGGTGCAGAGATCCGACAGTTTAGTCCTGATCAAGACCTGGTTTAGTCCTGGTTTAG
>KN519793.1:3474-35397 GCA_000787155.1 Scartelaos histophorus | reverse complement strand
AATAAAATAAAATAAAAATAAAAACATCCAAGACAGTTTTTGAATGGTCTTGATTAGGGGTGTCCAAACTTGTATGTCTTTCTATTATCTTTTTTTCTCGTTGGGAACAGCCAGCGAGATATACAGAGGAGCCAGTCTGCCAGCTCAGTGAACACATACAATACTGAAAATTGGGAAAAGGAAAATCATTTAAGTAGTAGAAATAAATTGAATTTGGGCTTTCCTTAAAATGGAAACTATTCCTGTAAATGTGCCGCTTTGTGGGCCAAGTGTCTTACAATCTCTGGGTGGAGTTTGTGCCGCTGTTACTGTGGCGTCTCCTCCTGTTACTGGACATTTTAGGGACTCTGGTTAGTGAGTGGCTGTGTGTCTGTGTCTGTGTGTGTGTTTTTTGGATTATTTTAGAGCTTTAGTTAATAAAACTATGACTTAGTTGACCAAATTCTTTATTAAGATTATAATGATTTACACGACCACTATGGAAATGTAAGTTTGGAGCAGAATTCAGACTTTGAAGCTTACATGTATTGGAATATTTCTGTGATCCTTATTTATGTTCATTAAATTATGATTGAAAGACATGTTTATTTGCTTTTAATAAGGAAATATGGTCAGTTTGAGGTAAAACAAAGGTGAATACTGTTTTTGCCATATCGCTCAGCTCGACCGTTAAGTGTTTTGGTCAAGTGGCGTGTTTTTCGATTGTATTTAAACTGTTTTCCACTATGAAGGAGTGGGCTGAGTATTCTGGACCTTTTTCCCTATTATAAAGTAATCACTGAGTCAGTGTTAGCCCCTTTTAAAATCTCAAAAGGATTTCTGTCTTGTGTGGCTGCTGAGACTTGATATTCTCTGTGTTTTTAAGGTACGCTGGGGAACAACCAGAGCTCCTTTCACATGGAGATGTCTCAGATCGGCTTTTCCACGCACACTCTGGATGTAAGTTTTCTGCTCTGTTTTGCAGGTGTATCACTTTTTTATTACTACTTTATCTTTAATTTAAAATCCAGCAAAATATCTCTACTCTAGATGGACAAATGTGGTGGCAGATGCGCTCTGAATCGGCCTGTCAGGACCAAAAATTCAGCTAAATAAATTATAGAAGATGAAGGATAATAATGAGGAAGACGTTTGGAAAGAAGCGATTACAACTTCCTGTGCAGTTATCGACACGTATAGTTGTAATTGTTGATTAGCTGAACATAACGGAACGCTACAAAGACATTTAGATGAAGAAAACTGGGCCATTTTCTCAGTTTTCCTAGATTTTTACTATCGTGGAAGTTGTGATCGCTTCTTTTCAAACATTTTCCTGGTTTGTGACGTAGCAAATAGAGCCTATAATCCTATAAGAAGGATACAAAAAATTCAAAAAACTATTCTAAATGTCCAATACTGTAGATAAAAACTTAGTAGAATAGCAGAATGAAAGACTTAAGTAGTCTATAATGAGCCACAGAAATGATTTTTTTCTAGTACAAAGAAAAATTGCCCACAATAAATATAAACCCCCCAAAAAATAATAGTTCCTTCTATCAAATATCGAATGACAAGTGATCATGACAGGCCTAACTCTCCAAATACGCTGAAGCAGTTTGCAGTAATGTTCTCCAAATGAGATCATGTGAAAACCAGAGATCATTTGATATGCTGTAATTTCACTTCTATGTGCACCGTTCGTTTTCAGACATGCACGATACAGATTCTCTACAAACCAGATTAGACAGCGGTGAATAATGAGGAGACATGTATTTTCTGTAGTCGGGCAGTCGAGTTGGTGCAGAATATCAAAGTTTGCTGGAAGTTTAGGGACGAAAGACGCTAAAATACACTAAAAATAACACATATATCAACCTTATATTGGTCTGTCTTTACCCTTTATGGTCTAAACCCTGATAACCCTGTAGTTTAGACCTCTACAAATCACTTTAAAATGATTTGTAGTTTTAGTTTAGCTGCTTATGTTTTCAGTATTGTCTCTGTGAATCTCTATTTTAAGACAAACTTATAATTGGGTTAATGAATTGCAATTTCTTCAGTTAAAAAGGTTCAAATTTCACAATAATTCCCCACGTAAATGTAGAATCTCTGACTTCCATGGAACCAAATCATTTTTTTTGCAGAAATCATGAGTTATTCTGCATGTTTTTTGTACTTAAAGTGTTAAAATGTCATGTGGTGCGACCTTTAAAATGTCTCCAAATCTGATCCAATGTGTTTTCTTTCTTTTTTTGGCATATTTTAAGTGTTTCAGCTTTTCTTGAACCATAATATTCAAACAAATATCGTAATTTTTGCAGAAATCATGAGTTATTCTGCATGTTTTTGTACTTAAAGTGTTAAAATGTCATGTGGTGCGACCTTTAAAATGACTCTAAATCTGATCAAATGTGTTTTTTTCTTTTTTTGGCATATTTTAAGTGTTTCAGCTTTTCTTGAACCATAATATTCAAACAAATATCGTCAGAGCGTGTCCATTTGTTCCGATATCATAATCAGAATATCAATATCATGTTCATATGACTCAGAACTCATATGAATATGAATGAATATCACAACCATGTTTTAGAAAATAAGTCAATTTTAAGGTTATTCTCAGCTGCACCACATAGAGTGATGCAGACCTGAAACTAAATTTTAAGATTTGCCAGTTGAAATAATTATACAAGATTAATCCAGTTGTAATCCTTGCCCATACACTGTGTTTCTCCGGACAGGACGGGATTCTGTTTGGGATGGTGGGGGCGTACGACTGGGATGGGGGGGTGCTGAAGGAGGGGCTTAATGGACGCATCATGCCCCCCAGAGAAGCTTTCGAGAGCGAGTTCCCCCTGGAGCTGAAAAACCACGCCGCTTATTTGGGTACGAACCACTTACTCATGTTTTAGTTTGTTTTATCATATGTTTTTCTAATTATTGGTTTGGTAATTGGCTTGTTGCGGTAAATATATTCATCATAGTTTTACACTTGTCAAGTAGGAGTTGGAAAAAAGTTGAGAAGAAAAGTAGAATAATACAGGAAGTAGCGCTGGGTTCTAATTATATCATAAAAATGTCATTTATTTTTATTAGTTCATAAATATTGTAGAGTCTAAAAGTTTTGGTAACACTTACGGAGTTACCTCTGTGTATGTTATATCAGCTGCCTGCGTCCAACCAGGAAGTAAATCATAAATATCGCCAAAATAAAAGACAAAAGCCGAGAAAACGTTTTGTAAAGTGTGAAATGTAACGCAGATTAAGCCGATTTTGTGTTTGTGACAGGCTACACCGTCTCGTCTGTGATGGTGGGCGACTGGAGGAGGCTCTACGTCGCTGGAGCCCCCAGATTCAAACATAAAGGAAAAGTCATTCTGTTTGAGCTCAGTGAAGATGGAGAGGTCGATATTGTACAAGCGCTCAATGGGGAGCAGGTACTTATAAACTAAACACACCAGATACACTAAAGCGCATCGCATTTTTAAGAACTTTCAAGGCGTTTTGCACGTTTTTATAGATTTAATTTTGACTTAAAACACCAAGGAAAACCTTGAATTACTCTTTCCTCTTGATTAAGCCTCTGCAAGTGACAAAACAGTTATGTTAATTTAAAAGTATTGCATTTTGTACCTTATTTTGAGATATATTTTTATCTGGAAACACCATATTTTGCACATTTATTTACGTAATCTATATCTGATACTGATACTAGACAAAATAAGCTGTTATATTCAACCAGATATCAGATCAGTCATTATTTGTGTCTCCATTTTTTACTTTACTTTTAGTTTGTCACTATCTGTGTAACTAGAGAATGATTGAAGCCCTCCCCCTACTGGCCGCTCACTGAACTGCCCCTTCCTGTTTGCAGATTGGCTCGTACTACGGCAGCGAGGTGTGTGGGCTGGACATCGACCAGGACGGGA
The DNA here is from genome assembly GCA_000787155.1 of Scartelaos histophorus. Lineage (NCBI taxonomy): Eukaryota > Metazoa > Chordata > Actinopteri > Gobiiformes > Gobiidae > Scartelaos > Scartelaos histophorus. The sequence continues at coordinate 31,492 of KN519793.1, read as the reverse complement.
TCACGGATGTTCTTCTGGTGGCCGCTCCCATGTACCTGGGCTCTGGGAACAAAGAGGCCGGAAAAGTTTACATCTACACCCTGAGTGGAGTAAGTTTTTTGGACTGTGTAAGGCCTGATACATATTTTATCTATTCACAAATGGCATTAAAGATGATTTAGTTGTAGTATTGTAATAATAATCATTAGTCACCTCACAGGGCTTTAGAAATTACTGATCAAAAAAAAAAAAAAACATTGGAATGTAGCATCAGCCATAAGCCTCTGTAACAGCCTTCCATGTGAAATTACATCAAGTACAAACTATGAAATGTTTGCACTCCTGGTCAAACAACGGCTTTTAACCCAACAAACCTGTTAATCTGCCTTGTGTCAATGCAGCAACATGAACTGTAAATATGTAAATAGTTTGGATGTGACGACTGAGGCTGAATGGGACTTACCGTATTTTTCAGGCTATAAAGTGCACCGGATTATAAGGCGCAGTATCAAATAATATGTCATTTGTGTCATTGTCCACACATAAGGAGCATCGGATTATAAAGCGCAATAAGAGAAACAAAACGCGTGTCGGATAAATGGAACTTTATTCAGGTCATTTACAATAACTCTCAGTTGTAGCTAACACAAAAATACAAGTTTAACAGTTGGTGATTTGGGCATCAAACATGCCCGGATCCCTCTCAACATTGTTCAGTTTTAACACAAAAATACAAAACCTGAAATCTGCATGGTGCATGTCTCTTAACAGGTGCATTTTGGGTCCTTGTACAGCACACGGCAGAACTACCGGTATGTTGCACAGTCGCCCTATATGTGGCCAACATATTACTCCTCCTGACTCGCCCACTAATATGTTATTAGACTAATGTGGACAACATCAAATCGGTTGGAGGTTAAACATAACCAAAGGTCATACATAAGGCCACTGGATTATAAGGCCACTGTTGATTTTTGAGAAAATGATTTTAGATGCACCTTATAGTCCGAAAAATATGGTAGTTTTACTCATTGTCTGACTGCGTGAATGATTTAATTAAAGTGCATTTTATTCTATTTTATTGGCGTATGCACCATTTATGTGCATTGTCCCTGATAAATAAACAAATAAATTGAACTAAATAAAAATTTTCATATTAATAACAAGTTCCACAAACTGAAGTAAAGTTCCCCTTTGTAAAAATAAAAATGAAATGCATAGTCTTTGATCTAATATATTTTGCTGTTATTATGAGGATACTTTAAACAGTTACATCCCCATTTCTATATTTAAAGCTCCTATATTAAGCAGAATTGACTCCTGAGAGCTTTAATGTTTAAATGTTGTTACCTCATCAAAAACATTCCTGGAGTTGTGTTTTTTCATTCACACATGTTTGAGTAATCCTGTAGTATTAGTCTGTTTAGCTCAAAATGCTCAGTTCCACCTTGTGATGTCACGTGGTGGTGGTTAACAGCCGCCTTTCACTTTTAATTCAGTAGAGATAGACAAATGAATGAATGCGAATGAAACAAAATGCAACTCCGGAAAAAACATTAGAACAGATCAGAAAATCCCATCAAACTAAAATACATCCATATCATCTTCATGTGTGTTTTCAGGAGGAGGTGTTTGTGGCCAACGGGACCCTGCATGCTGAGGATCGCTCTCAGGACGCCCGGTTCGGTTACGCTTTGGCCCCTGCTCCAGATCTGAACCATGACAACTTCACGGACCTGCTGGTGGGGGCCCCTCTGGAGGACGACCACTGCGGGGCCATTTATGTGTTTCATGGACGCGGCATTTACATAGAACACAATTATAAACAGGTACTATTCATACTCATTATTAGAAATCTTGTACTTTGTATTTTTTATCCATAAACTCCCATTAACTATTGCACCATCACCATAGACATACATTTCTCCTGTAAATTTCAACATTCAGCTTCATGCAGGTTTTTGCATAATACGAATAGGCCCTGTAATCAAACATTGTTCATTCATTATTGATTCTATAAGTAAATGTGTTGAATTTTGGTCCATATGTATTACTGCTCATGTGTTTTATTGGATATTTGTATATTTCATTTTAACTTTTTTAAATATAGGTTACAGCAGAGCAGATTTGTCCAAACTTTTTTCATTTAATCATTTAAAATGTTGCATTTGACAGGTTTCATATCAAAATGTTAGTTATTTAGGTTATGATAGCAGAGCGTTACACATTTTGCAGTAACTTTTGGTCATTTGTGCCAACAGTATAAATCCTGAGGGCAACAAAAATTAGTCAGATTACTGGATTTGTTTGAACAGTCCTGGGTTAAAGCATCATTGTAATAAAACATCAATCTATTTATTTATTGCTGTGATATGTCTCATAACAAATTACTTATTTTGACAGGTCTACACATATTCTCCTAAATTCTTCTAATCCTGTCTAAATGTTTGTGTCTTAGCGTATTGCAGCCTCAGCCATTTCCCCGTCTCTTCAGTATTTTGGCCGCAGCATCAGTGCGCGGTTGGACTTGGACGGAGACGAGTTGATCGACTTGGCCGTGGGAGCACAGGGCAGCGCTGTTCTGCTGAGGTGAGGACAAAATAAAACCTCCACGTCATCATTCGCCAGGATAACTCAAGGACAAAGCAACTGGACCGAAAAACAGGAAAATAAAATGACTCTTAATTACTCTTAATTATACTTGCATGAAAACTAAACCTGGGCTAGACCAAGACTAAGATAGAACGAGGACAAAAAACAGGACAAAAAAGGGTGTTTTTGCAGTTTAAGTGTTGTTAGTTACAGTGTATTAACATCACAATGTAGATAATTAGTTTTGATTATTGATACTTCTAACTAAAAATTATCTTATTTCAGGCTAGATTATATTTAAACAATTCAATCTGGGTCACACGAGTAAAATAGCTCTACTTAAATGTTTTATTTACTGCCCCTTTTCTCAAACTTCTCTATGTCTCACCAACTGTATCTTATATTTTCAATAATCTTTCTTGTCTCCAGCTCCCGAAGCATCGTCCAGATCAACGTGAGTCTGTCCTTCCAGCCACATTCGATCAACGTCATCCAGAAGACGTGCCAGAGGGGCGGCAGGGACTCTGCCTGCCTCAACGCCACAGCCTGTTTCACTGCTGTGTCCCGCTCGCCCGGACCTCACAGCAATAATTTTGGTACAGCTTTCATTTATAGCATTAAATAATTGTTTAAATAAAGCTAAACAAAAAAACAACCACAGTCTTGCTGAAAGCCAGAGTGTGAAAGTGTGACAGGCAACAAGACCGTAAGAGTTGAGTTTACAATATACAGTTTAATACAGTTTATACAATATATTCCATTAAACTTATTTCTGCGTTTCTTGACATGTGACATTGTTTATCTTTTTAAGTTAAAGGCTTTAAAAAACAAATTTACACATTAAGTTTTTCTGTCAGAGTTATACTAATTCAGTCTGAAGAGAGAATTTTGAGTTCTAGTTGAGTTCTACTTGAGAAATAATATAATTTAGTGAACTATGATATGTTTAAAGACACTGTATCCAGGTCTGTGCTCTTCTGTTTCAGATCTGTGGATCAGTGCCATGTTGGACGACAGGAAGCTGTCGGCTCGAGCCTTGTTTGACGACAGCTCCAACAGACAAACCCAGCGCTCGGTCAGAGTCCGGACAGGAGACGAGCGCTGCTACAAACTCCCCTTCCACGTCTATGTGAGTTCACTTTAACCACCAGGACTTCAGGACATTATATTTCTCATGATGTAACTTCTGATTGACTTTTTGGTCATTTGGATTTTGCTTTAAAGAAGTTGTTTTGTCATTTGTCAGTATCTTACTAACAAGCTACATTAGAATAAAAGATTGTATTATATTAAGACAAACATACAGTATTTTAACTAATTAAAATGTAGCCTGTGATGAGTGAAAACAGTAAATCAGTCAGTAACTTTGTGGTGAAGTTAAAGTCAGACAGAGCCCATTATAACTAAAGGTGATGTTCTCGTGCAGGACACTGCAGATTACATCCGTCCCATCAGCTTCACTCTGCGCTTCAAGATCAACGACACAGAGAGCGGCCCTGTGCTGGATGAAGGCTGGCCCACCACGCTCAAGAAACATGTGAGACAAATACATGAACTATTTGAAAAGATTTGAGTTAAAGTTTTTGTACCAATGCTTCTGGTTTTTGTCCAGATCCCATTTTTTAAAGACTGTGGAGAAGACGATGTTTGCACGACAGACCTGGTGCTGAATGCAAAAATGGACATCTCTGGAACAAAGTAAGGTTCAGATATGAGGAATATGAGGTATTTAAGTTCTATTTTAAGATGTGCTTATTGTAAAAACGTTTTTGAGAACGCTTTAAATGTAAGTAAACTTGATCAATAGCTGCATTTAATGGAGATTTTTGTTATTGTTTGACACAATACACATTGTTTTACACAATATTGTACACATTGTTTTACACAATATTGTATTTGGCTCAATGACCATGAGCAGTTAAAAAGGTCAAATCTCATAATAATTCCCCACAAAACTGTAGAACCTGTGACCTCCATGTAACCAAATAACTTCTCAGAAATCATTATTCTGCATGTTTTTTTGTGTTAAAATCTTAAAATGTCATGTGGTGCGACCGTCTGCTCTTAATTGCTGAACTTCTTTAAAATTACTCTAATCAAATTTATTTTCTTTCTTTTTTAGCATATTTATAAGCACATTATTTATAAGTGTTTTTTAGTCCCACATGAAATTTCAACTTTCTTAAATATATATTTTCTCCATAATATTCAAATAAATATGGTCTGAGCCTGTCCACTTTTTCAAATCTCATGTTTCCATGTTTTATAATCTCAATATCATGTTCATATGACTCAGAACTTAGATTAACATCCCAACCATGTTTTAGAAAAAAAAACTTTCAGGTCATTCTCGGTCGCCCCACATGACATTTTTTAAGGTCGAAGCCAATTCTTGCACATAAAAAAACACTAAAAATGCTTTTAAATGTCAAACATAGATTTACAGACCTGACATTGTAAATATTTGAAAAAGTTCAATAGAAACTCAATTTAAAAATTTGCCTGTTGAAAATCCTTCTACGTCATTGACTCATGTATTATGTAACGTGCTTGAACTTTTGAACCACTGTTTTCACGACTGTTCTGAATATGTGACATTTACAATAAGCACCATTTTCCATAGATTATATGAAAATAATTTAAAGACGCAGTATGTAGCTTTTCTAATGAAAGGTCCATTACCTCTTTGACCTTATGGAGATGTTACTGCTTTAGAGTATTAGATTATTAGGCTTGGAGTTGACCTCACTCACAGTCAGAATTTGTGTTATTCAGGGTATTTTTCAACAATAAAAATACCTAGAATTAAATAAACAGAAAAATAGTTAAGTCTTATTGTCATGTTAAAAAAATTAGAGGACCTAAAATGCAGGACTGCACAAAAAAAAATCTTCAAACAATCAATCAAACAAAGCCTAGAATTAAATAAACAGAAAAATAGTTAAGTCTTATTGTCATGTTAAAAAAATTAGAGGACCTAAAATGCAGGACTGCACAAAAAATCCTTAAAAACAAACAATGCAAATGGCAAAAATCCAAAAGCCAAAAATGAGAAGACGAAACCAATGACATGATACAGAGGAGACAAATAATGACAATGGACCAACAAGGCACAGAGAAGAACTCGGGGTATATATGAAGACACAGGTACGAAACCAATGACATGATACAGAGGAGAACAATCAACAGGGGAAGTAAAACCCAAAACTACAAGGGAACAGGACAAAATAAAACACTACAGGTAAACTATACTAAAGGAATAAGACACACCAAACCATGACACTAATGCCAAACTGTGGAGAATTTCAGACAAAGTAATAACATCTCCACAGACACAATCAGGGAATAGACCCCCCACCAGAGCAGTGAACACGTCACAGTTAAAAGCCTGAATTTGTTTATCTGTTCCCACAGACAGAAGCCGTACTTGATCCGCAGCCCTCGCAGACGTCTGGCAGTGGAGGTGCAGTTGGAGAACAGACTCGAGAACGCCTACAACACCAGTCTGACGCTGCACTACTCACGAAACCTGCACTTCTCCAGCCTCAGCATCAGGGTAGATTACACACACACACAGACACTTTCCAGTTCCCACTTCGACTCATGCAGCTTATAATCACTGTTTGCTTTTTTAGGAGGATGCTTTTCTGAAAATTGAGTGCACGGCCCTAACGTCCAACAGCCACTCCTGCAATGTCAGTTACCCGGTGTTTCGCTCCCAGTCAAAGGTAATTCTGGTGACTCTTGGTTTCATGCATGTCTCCATCTACCAGTTTTGAAATTACTACATTACAAAGACTGTAATATAGTAAACTACTGTGCAAACAACAAAATATCTTATCTCCTAATATATTAAATGAGCTAACCATATAGTTTAAACCTCTACAAGCAGGCTCTGAAAAGAATGCGCCTTAATAATGTAATACTATACATATTTTACTGTTTTATTTTTGAAAATGTATTTATACTGTATATTATGGTACAAATTTGTATCTGGTTGAAGTGGAAATGAAGTATTTACAGGAAAGCACAATTGTTATGTTGATTTAAAGGACAGAAGTAATATATAAGTAAGAAAAAATCTATTTATATATATGTTTTTTTTTTTTCCAAAGGTCAATTTTATGTTGGAGTTTGAGTTCAGCTGCACGTCGCTGCACAGTCGCGTTCAGATGAAACTTTACGCGTCCAGGTAAAGCTCCATAACCACAGCGTACGATAAAGTTGCACATTTTGTAAACTTAAGATGATGTGTTTACTTACAGTGACAGTGTAGAAAAGGAAGAAACTTTGGGAGACAACAGTGTTCAGCTGCTGAGTTTTGTCCAGTATGAGCCGGACCTGTTTGTCAGCAGGTGAGTTAAAGCTTGGTTCATGCTGTAATTTCATGACAGTTTGATGTGTTTCCACTTTTTTTTCTTATTATAGTGATTCAAATTTGAACCGTTACGAGGTTTACCCCACACGGTCTGTGTCTGAAGCCATTGGGCCAGAGTTCTACACACATCTCAGGGTAATGATGCTCAAAGAAAACCATTGTGGATTCAATATTAAACTATCACATATAGAACCAAGACTGGACATTTGTTAGTTGTTATGTTCGTTGTAAACTGCAAAATTGATCTAAAGCAAGTTAATGATAGAAACTTGACTTGCTCAATACTTATTCTCTGCAACTAGAGTGTAAATTGTTAAAAAAATTGCAAATCAGGAGCCATGGAAGCGGCTATATGATGGTTTGGGCTTTTTTTTTACACTTAAGCCTTTTGGGATAATACAGGATTATTCAAACATGCATTAATCAGTTAAAATACAAATCAAATATATAAGATGTGCTTCATAAAAGTGCAATGTGCAAGTCTCCTTTAAACTTTAATAAGACATTTTTCAAGTGTAATGCATTATTTCTCTTTTAAAACACACTTCTGTCCACAGGTACAAAATCTAGGTTGTTATTCTGTGAGTAACTTGGAGCTGAAGCTGCTTCTCCCGTCAGTGGCAGCAGAGGACAGAGTTTTCATGACCGTCACTGATGTCTCCTCTTATAACGTGAGTACAGTTCGTATTTATTTGTGCCGTTGTTAATATTATGACGTTTATCTTAACCCAAGAGTCGTGTTGTAGGCCACAGGGGTAAACTGCAGCGTTCTGAGTCACCTGGCTCAGCTCAAAGCTCGACAGAGAGACGTGCGGCCGCTTCACCCTGAGGATATGGTGCAAAACGACATACTGGTGAGTGCACTGCATAACTAAAATATTATGAAACTAAGGATAAAGTGCAATAGCGATTTTAATACCCAAACCATTGATGCAAACATGTGTCAGTGCAACTCATTGATCCTTAACCATCCCTTTATCACCACTGTGGACAGTATAATGTCATCTGCCATGCATAATTTAAAGTCTGAACAATTCAACGCTTTGCACACCTCGTTCCACCCTTTAAAATGTCTCAGAAGTTAAATAAATCCATGTCCGAGTGCAGTTAAAATCTATTTACTATTCTTATCATTTAAGACGTAAAAAAGGAGAATTTTAACAGGGAAGGTGACAGCAGGAGGTCGAAAAACTGTCTGGCTCCACTCCCATGATGCCCCAGCCTTAAATAAGGAGTTATAGACCAGAAAATAATAAAAAAAAATAAACATTACTTCAGTAAACTTATGATTAACGTTAGTAATAATTAATGGAAAGAAAAATGCAAATAGACCAAACTTTTTCCACGCAAATATATTCAACCAATAATTATGTTAACAATAAATAATTAACAAAAATCTAGCTTTTGCAGTAAATATTAAATCAAACAAAATAAAACTTCATCATGTAGCCAAATCTGATAGTATAAATACTTCAAATCATTATATAGTTTTGGTTCTAGTTTTAGTTGTTTCCTTTTTGGCTCTTTCTTCTCTAGAGGTGTGACTGACAGCTGAGGTGTGGAGGAGGAAAACTAAAACAGCAACTAAATTAAAACCTAAAGATCTAAACTAACACGTGCCTGTATAATACGTCACCTCCTGTACCCTCATGCTGTCTATGTGTGTGTTTTGTGTGTTGTAGAACTGCAGCCGGTCATGGTGCACTGAAGTCACATGTGAAGTCCAGCAGCTTTTGAGAGGACAGGCTGCAGTCATTCGAGTCAGTCGCAGAGTTCACGACGACTTCTTCAGAAATGTAAGACATCAGTTACCAAATTTCAACAGATTAGATTGAGTTTGCATATTTTGCCTTAAGGTTTAACACTTATGTCCATTTTTACACAGTCTTAACCCTGATTTGTGTGTGGTTTTCCCATCTTTTATAATAAAAACTGCAATCACTTTTTAAATCTAGAAATAAATCTGAACTATTCACCAGTTTCTCGATGCATGCACACACCTGTTTACCCTGAACCTTACATATTTACATATATTCTGTGTAGGCAAAGTACAAATCAGCGAGGATCATAGGAGCCTACAACGTGGCCGCTCAGGAAACTAACCTCATCACCCTGGGCACGGGAACAGTCTGGAGAGAGGTGAGAGACACAGGGTTTTCACAATGAACAGGGGAACTTTTAAATTCACTCATCCTTTATTGCCCTTTATAATTATTATTGTATAGAAATAAACACAGGTCCAATCCGCCTTTGTGTGTTTGTGTGTTTGCAGACTGTTCTGGAGGTGCTGAAGGGGAGAGCGATTCCCATCTCCCTGTGGATACTGATCGGGAGCATCATTGGAGGTTTACTACTACTGGCACTGATCACATTTATACTATGGAAGGTAATTATTACATTGCAATTATACAAGAAAATCAATTATGACATTTTATAATGAACAGAAGGAAACAAAATTGACCCTAGTTAAAATTACTGTATAAATAAATTTAGTTTGGCTCAGTTTACTTGAATAGAATAATAGAATAAAATAGAATAATAGAATAATACAAGAATAATGGAGTTTTTCAATGGTTTTCTCATCATAATAAAAATTAATACATTGTAAATCTCTTTTCATGACTCAAAGATGTTTCAGTCTAGGACAAAGAAGAAGAATAACACTAGTTGTAATTGATAATAAATATGTCATTATTTTAAGGCAATTTTAATTAGAGTTCTTTTATGCAAAATCATAGAATATGCACTTCCCTGTTTAGTTTTTTTTTGTAAGTAAAAATAAACCATTCAAAAGTAAATGCTGATTTTCTGAATTTAAGATATTTTACATACGTCTTCTATACGTTAAATAAATGTGTGTATTGTCTGTCCTTTCTACGTAGTTGGGATTCTTTACACGAAAACAAAGAGAAGAAGAGGATGAAAACCACGAGGACTGAAGTTTGCCGTAGACTTTTATTTGTCGCACAAGATGAATCCGACTCCTCGGCTGCAGAGACAGGACGCCCTGACACAGGACTGCACAGGGCCAGACCAAAGGCAGCGGCAGGAGACTTTACAACCCCATTTTGGAAGGGTTAGGGGCACTTAATGTAAATACACTTTTGTAATTTTGCGGAGAAATAAACTTGTAATAAACGATTTCACTTTTTTATTTAATACATTTTTGCTTTGATTGTATCTTTTTTCAGTGTGTTGTGTTTTTCTAAGTATAGTTTCTTTCATCATCTTGTGCATTGGGAATATGCAAAAAATTAATTATTGTTGGTCTAGGCAATAAGCCAAAAGAATTACTTTTTCCCTTGTACTGACTGATCATCTATTTTTTCTTATTAAAGATAAATTTAAAATACATTCAGTGCATTAACAGAAACAACAGCAAATACAAAATAGCTAAAAGAATATCCAATCTCTTCCTCCAAAGTCTAAACTCCTGTTAGACTCCTGTTCCAAACCACATGCTTTACTTACTGGGGTTTTGCTGTAAATCTACCAATTAAAAAGATCATCTGATCATCGACGATTTCATCCAACTTTTATTACAGACTCTTAGTGTTTTTAATAAACAAAACATACCAATTTTTTTTTTTATTCCAACTCAAATTTTTCAAACAGTATCATAGCATGTTAAGTGCGTATTGTCACTCACATTGCCAAACTAATGTCCCTTTAGGCCGTTAAGCTGGTGGTGAAAATGTAGGATTCCAGGAGAAAAATGGTTTCATCCACCTGGTTCTCCGCTGAATCCAACCTGGATGAAGAATAAACGGTCAAGAGTCCATCACAAGACAAGACCATTTAGGATCCAGGTCCATGGCTATTTGAACCACAGATATATTTGTGAACCAAGTTTTGCTAATTACAAAGACTTATTCTTATTCTTTTGCCTTAACAAATCATGAAAATTAAAAATGCAGATGACATTCTCATTTAGCACATATAAAAAGGTCTAATATGTTCCTCCTAAGTGTGACTTCAGCACTAAACCACATGCTCTTCCTGACAGATGATGGCTGCAGGCCTGTGGCTTCAATTATTCATGATAACTAAAAATTAGAAATGACTGTACTTCAATTAAATTTTGAGTTATGCACAGTCATAAGTACAGGTCAGAATAGCTTCAGTAAGGAGGAAACCACAGGCTTAGTGATGTTGTCCATGTCCATATAAAGTGCTGTGGGACTGTAGTTTCAATAGGTTTTGGTAAATACAGAAATAACAGATAGTTTACATGTACACTGAAACTCTGATCATCTGATTTCTGGGGTTATCTGATTTTTGAAATGTCAGATTAACAGTTGCACTGGATATTAATCTGATTAATTCCTGATTGTTTGTAACTATTCTGGTCATAAAATGGCAGACTTAAAATCAATTGTACACCAGTCACTCTTAAAAATGTATTTACAAACTGACACATGTGAGCAAGTGTGTTGATTTGCACTGGCCGTGTAAACATAACCACTGTACCCACCCACTTATGCACCCGAGTGTGTGGTAAAAGTTGTATTTACTTGTTGACGTGGAGTCGGAGGGCGGTCAGCTGCTGTTTCTCGGCTGCAGTGATCATCTCCTCCACCTCAGTGAGCTGCTCTGGCTCTGCTCCACTGGCCTGCAACGACGCGAGGATCGCTTCTATTCTCTGAGATTTCTCCAGCAAACGTCTGGCAAATTACATAATTATAGTTACAAAAAAACAGTATTATATTTTATCTGTGGTTTCATTACTCTGAAAGTCTTGGGCACAAAAAGAAAAGATAGCTGAACATGAACTCACTTGCTTTCTTTGGATTCAAACAATCGTCTTTCTATGAGGTTGCCCACTGACTGAAAGCACAATCAAATGCAACAAATGAAAATATGATATTGCAAATACTACTGCAGTTTACTTTAAAACTAAAGTTTACTTTAAGACTACATATATTTTTACCTTGTAGCAGTTCTGTAGGAGCATCCTCGCAGTAGGCAACTGGTTGACCGTATAAAGATAGAAAGTGCGAGAAGGAGCGTAATCTGGGGTCTTTGGGACTTCCTGAAATACATAATAAAATTGCAATTGAAATATGGAAAAAATATTTTAATAATTCAGACTAATTTATTCGGTCAGCATGGTTGCTCAGACATACAAATGGAAATGTTTTAATCTGGTTTAATGAATAGGTCCAAAGAGAATCCAAACTGAATTTTCTTTCTATTAAAATAATCTTTTAATTATTTTCTACAATTATAAAATGGTAATTTGGTTGCTAAGGTCGGCATTTATTATTGGAAAATTTGCAGAAATATTTTGTCTGCCAACCTGCAGTTGGACGAGGTTTTCTGAGAGCAGAGTGTAGAGCATTTCTTTGGCTTCTTTAGCAGGAATCATGGCAAAGTCTTCCACCTGCTTTTGCTCTAAATGACGAGTCCTTAACAACAAGCGAAAGATGCGCGCCGACCGGGATCCAAATCTACAAAAATATATTCATTATATTAACACATTAAAAGGCAAAAGCATCATTAGAAAATGTATTAAAAAGCACATTTACCTCTCCTGTACGACTGATTCAAGTGTTGCCCGCGCCAGATTGGCCAAAGCTCTGTGCAAATCTGAGAATTTAGTTAAGAAATACAATTGGTACTTTGAGGTCAGACAGCAAACAAAGATATTTTGATGTTCCACAGTGTGGCATTAAACAAGCCGATAATGGCCCCAGTACAATTCACAAAACACTTCAGATCTATGGAAAGACTAGTCAATGCACAGTAAGAATGTTTTCAAGGTATTTTTCTTTAGCAATATACATACAGTTGGACAAATTCAAGATTGGTAAGTTTAATGCCGTGCTGTGGAACATTCCAGACAAAGCTAAAGTTACATAGTCCATCTTTAAGCACAAAGGATACTGACGACAAACATTCCTCCTCCACTTTCACCAGCTTTCCCCACAAACTCCATCTGTAAAAGAAAACATTCGATTGCAACTTTTTCTCATTTACACCAATATCCACGAACAAGTCCTGCCAAAAACGTACTGGGTCATCGACGAGAAGACTGAGGTACTGGTCTAATATTTGTCTCTGGATGTTGTAGCTGGTGGGGAGAGATCTGAAGATTTCGTTGGCTGAGAGGGGCTTTGTGCAGGGGGCTAAAGGGGCAGTGGTTACTTCACTCATTCGTAGCATAGTCCGAACAATCTCGCTGCTAGTCTGAAATTAAATCAAAAGACAAGGAGGAGATACACATTTAAAATTCTATATGAAGCAAAGACAAACCTTTCTTTCAGATCTTGTATGGTGATGAAATTCAAGCATTAAACCATTTCAAGAGCTCATTTTTTCCCAGTAGCAACATGGACGCCTTTCACCAATGATAATGTTGTCAAACAGTTTTATTGCACTTTACAGGGTGAACAAAGCTCCTCAAAACTCAAAGTCATCATTCATTAATTTCATGCTCGATGGTGCTGAGCTGCCTCTGCCCTAGGACAGACTGACGGAGGCTGCAAATCTGTGCCATCCTCCCCCTCTAGCCACCACCAGTCACACACACTTTACATTCATGCAGTGGCAAGGTGGGTAGAGTGTCTTGAGAGCAACTATGATCTGTTCTAATACGTAACAAATGTTCAGTAGCCATAGCCATTCTTATACAAATACAACAAATACAAGCATTTTAATACATTTTCAAGCTTTTTTGTACAAATAATTATACGACTTTTACCTGGTCGAGTTTGTTGGCTACAGCACTGATGATTGTCTGGTCTCTGAAGTAGAGATGAAACCTCTCAAAATTCACCTGCCAGTAAATGCCCTCATCACCGTGTGTCTGCAAGACAAGAAAACATGTTGTTACATAATATTTGTAATATAATCTTAAGAGATTGTGGATCAATCTGTAAGACTTGTAAATAAAAAATTGACTGGAGATCTATTAGACAGTGTGAATGAATTAAGTTGGATTAAAGGATTATGCAAAATTGACTCTTTAAGATTTAAGACATGTTAACTTCATCAAAACATACTGCAAGTTGTTTTTTGTTTCATCATTCATTTCATTCAAGTGTATGGAGTTTAAAAACACAGTGAAGCATTCTATGTATAAAAACATGACATCACAGTAATTAAACATGTGTGAATGAAACTAAACACAACTCCAGCTATGTTTGAGGAAACAAAATTATAATATAGATCAGAAAATAGCATAATATGGGCCCTTCACGTATAAGCTTCTATAAATCACAGTAAAAGTAGTAAGATTTTTAGAGATGGAAATTTGAAAAACAAATTGAGAACTGATCTGGTTGAGCTAAATGGATTTAAGAAAGACGATTATTCAAATGTGGAAAAGAAACAAAACAAGCAGTGTATTTTTGGACAACAAAACAACATGCGTAGAAGTTTTAGCCTTAAATTAGCCTGATATCAAGGGATCTTCATGGACATACATATACCTGTGCATCAAGTTTGGGCTTTTTTGCGTTTCTTTGCTCCTCTCCTTCTTCAGTGGCAAGAGGCCGTTTTCCTCGTCCTATCAGAGTAACATGGGGCACTTTGTAACAGTCGGGGAAGCTCTCTGCAGACTCTGGGCCGGTGACTGGAGGAGTGGGGTTATCAGACGAAGAGGCTTTTTTCTCTACTCCCACCGGGGGGCAGCGCTGAAGGAAATGGGTTTCAACCAATTTGGAGAAGGTAGAGGACACTTCATTGTAATCCATGCTGCGGCCCTCTAAAATTTAAAGAAGACATCAATCATATTTTCATAATGTTTTTCTTCAGACAGCAAACACTCAACATAATGGCTGCATAATTTATAAAAACTGCAATATTGTCTAATTTAATACCCATAGAACAGACTAAATATATTGTCTCCAATACAGTTGTGACCAGATTTAAGCATCATTATAATTTTGATAATTTTGGCCACAATTTAAGCTCATGTTTGTCCTTGTTTGTTCTTTTATTAAGATATTATGGAAACATTTTGAAAAGATATTTTGTTTTAACTTGGGTCACAACATATGAATCATATGTTAATATTTGATTACGCTATTTTCTGATCCATGTTATAACGTTTACTCATCAAAAACATAATGGAGTTGTATTTTGTTCCATACACACATGTTTAACACACAAATCTTGCATA
This sequence comes from Scartelaos histophorus, assembly GCA_000787155.1. Lineage (NCBI taxonomy): Eukaryota > Metazoa > Chordata > Actinopteri > Gobiiformes > Gobiidae > Scartelaos > Scartelaos histophorus. Next base: position 16,418 of record KN519793.1, on the reverse strand, counting down.
TTGGTTCTTCTCTCATACAGAAAACACTTTGTTTCACCTTGTAATGTCATGGGGCAATACAGAAAGTGCACTATGTGTTCTCCACCTTCACTAGAATCATTTGGATGGTATTTTTGTGGATGTGTGTTTTTAAAATCCATAAACATTCGGTGGAGTCACTTGGATAATTTTAGGCTGGAATTGCCCGTCTCTACTGAAGAAAAAGTAGTAAAGTTAACTGTTAACTTAAAAACTACTCCTTCATTAAATCACAAGGTGGAACACAACATCTTGAGCTTTGGAGAGGATAACGGGTTACTCAAACATGTGTTTTTGAAGAGGTGCCAACATTCTAACATGACTTAAAGCTCACAACAATCCATTTTGCGTAATATAGGATTTTTAAATAGCCAATTACTTCCCATTTGTTGTATATTTGAATACATGCAAACTTCTACCTGCACTTTATTGTATTGTAAAAGTAGATCTCCACTGTAAGATGGTAAGAGTCATTACGTCTTTTGTTATATTAAACTATATTAAAACGATCACCACTATAATATAAATAATATAAAAAAAATGCAACTGACCTTCCATGTTCTGTGTGAGTCTGTCAGCCACAGTCTTCACAGTTTCACTCATGGTTAAGTGGCCTCTTTGCAGCAGCTCCTCTATGATCAGCTCGCCTGTATCTCCATACAGGGTTTTGGCGGTGTAGATGTACCGAGGGTAGCGCAGGATTCTCAGAATGCGGTCCCCATTCGCACAGTACTCAGCTGGGCTCCCAGGTCCTTTACGCCCAGAACAGTAAGTGCACGTTCCTTGTTGCATCAAAACGCACAAAGATTTTTTCACCTGCAGTTACAAACAACAAAAATAAGGAATTTAAGATGTGTGGACATTGTACAGCTGAAAGATTTGAATTTTGAATAGCAGTAATAGTAATAGTAGTAGTAATAGTGGTAACAGTGGTAATAGAAACAGTAAATGTAATAGTAAATGTAATGTAGTGGGATATAGACAACAACCCCAATGAGATTATGACATGATTGAAAGATTTTATTATGTAAAAAAGACTAAACTGAATGCATGGATCATTCCAGAGCTCTATAACAATCAAAATATAATGTTTCATACCTTTTTAAAGGCTTCAAAGGACAATCACAAAATAACAAAATACATTGCCTTTTTGTTTGCTCAGCTCAGCTTGAATTGCCCCCCAAGGAATAAATGATTATATTATATTTATAATGATGACTATTATGCCCTCCAAACTACCCCTACCCTGTAGTTTAGACCTCTACAAACTGAATTCTGAATTCCATGTTTTATGTAGTTCAGCAGTTCATATTTAACTGTTCTGTAAACATTTTAATGCTCCTGGATATTCAAGAAATATCTGTGATTGCATATTATTTGTTCAACCTTTCAGTATTCATAGTTCTTTCAGAGGATAAAGAATTTAAACTGTACCGATCTATTTTCACTTTTCACACCACAGTGCTACATAAATCGTACTCAAAAATACTATTAACGGTGTATGGGGGGACAGATTTACCTGGTCCAGTGGCATGCCGGTCTCATGAATGATGGTTCTCAAAGACTGTGGTCCATTTCTGAGCAGATGAGTTCCCACTTTCTCTACCACCTCTCCAAAGTGCTCCCTCAGCAGAAGCCCACACAGACGCACTTCATTGGCTGTCATCTCGTCACATGCATAAAGATCTGTGACTTTTTAGGGCCAACATGTAAATCAATCAACAAACCTGTAAAGAAAAATCTGTATAAGTGCATTCAGAATTTTAAAAGGTGCACAACTTTTCTGGTGGAGGGTCTGCCATTTTGCCTCGTTTCCAAGGATGTGTTATTGTTTTTTGTTTTTTTCTCAGAATGTCCCACAATAGGGTTTTACACTACTGAGGGACATTCTATCTATAAAAAGGTAATGCCACCAGGCTAAACAGTTAAATAAGAGCATGATATAGGACTTAAATGGCATACTGTCCAAGAATATTCCCCTGGAAACAAGATTAGGGTGACTAGACATTCCAATTTACAGTTACAATTACAGGTACAGTCCCGGTTTTGAGCCCCGGGAACCCCATGCCAGCAGATTTATACAAAACCAGTGATTTGTCCCATTTTTAAACAAGAAATGTCCTAGATGTCCCTATTTTTGACCAATTTGATCTAAACCAGGTCTAAACCATTACTAAACTAAGATAAAACCAGGACTACATCAACCCTAAACCAGGACTAAAACAGGACTATCATAATTTTTGACTAATCTGAGCCTCAGTTGTCATTTGTTTAACCAAAATACTGAAAGCCATGTTTGCTAATGACCATAAAACAAAAAATGCAGACTGAAGTCCTTCAGATTATAATGAGATTATAATACGAGAATGCACAATGATAAATGCTCTTTTCACAGTTTTATTTATACCAACCATCCCAAAGCAGGTGTGTCCCAGTTTAGAACTTTGAAAATCTGATCACCAGAAAAGTTACAAAGTGCACCTTTGTATTAGTATTTATATAGATTAAATACCCTGTTTTTATCCTATTTAAGATACATAATACCAAGTACTGTACCAACCAAAAAACATTCTATTCTAAAAAATCGAGGCAGCTGGAGGTAAAAGTGAAGTGGAACATAATGAGACTTGTATGGGAAAACTAGGATTAATTTCAGAATATCACAAATGAAAAATCAAGGACATTTTGAAAAATGAAAACCACTCAAATACATGTGAATGATCAGAGCCCAGTTTAAAAACATTTGTTTATTTGACAATAGACTATGGTAGACACCAAGCATTTTTACAAAGACGAAAGCCACATTTTGAGGTTTTACTGGACAAATCCCTACAGGAATGTTGAGCCCACAAGTTTTCCATCTTTCTTAACAGAGAAGTAAAATAAATACGTTTTTGTTACAATGTAAAAGCATTTGGGTCTGCTTGTCAGTTAATCATTGTAAATATATTATGTTAGCTTCATTTTGTTCATTTTCATTTTGCCTCCATTTGCCTCCACTATAGAATTTTGAACATTCTGATGACATAAGATTTGACAGGGTCTATAGGTTTCTGCCTTTGTAAATTTAGAAACCTACAGTAGATCACAACATTTTGATGCTGTCAACAGAGCTGTAAGCATTAACTATTTCACAACAAGACTATATAAAGAAATCAATACAAAATAAAGTCATATAATCATTGTCCAAGTATCCTACTAATTTTCCACTAATCTTTGCAAGAAACAGGTAACTTACAGATGCAACAAACAGGAGACTCTAAAACACATGTGACTGACTCCTCTGCTCTGTTGTTAGCTTAGCTGCATGGTTAGCTGTTAGCTGTTAGCATTTAGCCTGCCGCGGTGCATTTCGGGCCAGGGGCGGTCCCAGAGTCCTGACCGTGGATGACTGACGTAAGCCTGTCCTCCTGCCTCCTCTCCCCGCTCCTCCTGCCTCCTCTCCCCGCTCTGCTCTCCCCTTAGTCCGCTGTTTCTGCTGTCGGAGCTCGGCCTGGAGAGCAGAAAGATGGCGGAGGCTGCGGCTGTTCCCCCGCATCGGTTTTTCTGTCACTGTTGTAAGGGAGAAGTGAATCCAAAACTCCCGGTGAGCTGCCTTGTTTAGTTTTTGTGTGTTTTACAATTTCTGTCGATGATCAAGCTACTGTCAGAGCCTGTTTCTTTGTAAAAGCATTTGTTTTGCTAGCTTGCTATAGCTAAATCTAAGCTAGCCCTGTTAGCATGTAGCAACGTTTGTTGTTGTCAACTCTTTAAATAAACCTATGACAAGCGTGAATGTTTTCGACACCGATGCACAACATATTTCCAGGTCTTGTGAGGCTTGTTTGTGCAGATCTCAAGTGTATATTTTTATGTTTTCAGCTTTGACAGCCTCAGATGTTATGTCCACAACCACCCGAACAGCTGATTTTTAATTATATGAAAATAACCGGGCAATAATTGAACCTATGGTCAGATTAGGAGACATTTTACTTTCGTTTTGAAATTCCTGACAAGTCATGGTTTACAATAACCATGGTTTAAAATCAATATCCAGGGGATTTTGTGGAGCACTGTCATTTCAGTTTCAGTTTAAAGTTGACACAACAAACAAATAAATATGGTGAATTGCTGGAGCTACAAGGTTAAATAACATTTTAGGACTTAAAGACATTCAATAACTTAAGTAATTTAAGTTTATTGGTATGTGGTTGGTTGTGAGTTAATTATGCTTATTTTTTATATTTTTTTTTAAATGTTGGCACGTGTATGACTGCTACAACAGCCCGGCTCTGGGTGTTTTCCTTAGTCTATGTTAATACTGCACAGTCAAAGGTGTGGTTGGCAGACCAGCTCTACCTCCCAAGTTACATTCATAACTCTCTCTTACAATTGTTACTAATATTATACTGTAAAAATGATTAATAGGTTAGACTGCAAAGTGGTACAATTATCATTTAACCATGTCACCTTAAGAACCTCAATAGAACCTTATGTATGACTGTGAGGTATTCATGACAGCACTCTGACTTGTGTCTTTCTAGGAATACATTTGTCCAAGATGTGATTCTGGTTTTATAGAGGAAGTAACAGAAGACTCCAGGTAAGAGATGTTATGTAGATTGGAATAATGTTTTAATACTGTTATAACAACCTACTAATTGTCATCTATGTTCCTCAGCCTCCTGGACAGTGGTGCGAATGGTGTAGATGATACAGCCTCACAGTTTGCAGAGGTATGGTCTGTATAAATATTTAGATTTTGAGAATTTTGAGAATAGAGGTATTTGGTTATAACTAATTATTTACCAAAATCTTCCTTCATTTTTCACAATTTTTGATGAATTATTTCTAGGGCCAGGAAAATACATTCCTTGTACAAAGCAGTGCTGCCAAAACAAACATGTTGGTCTACCTAAATAGGCAACTTTTAGTAGAAATATGGGCTATTTTATATGTAAAGGGAGGGAAACACTGAGGGAAGCACTTTAGAGCATATCTAGACAAAAAAGATGTTTGTACTTTTCTCTCAAATGGACTTTGCTTTGCCTAATCAGCCTGAACTATTTGCCTGAATGTTCCACCTTTTCCCAGTTGCTTTCAGCAATAGCCATCCCAGATTCACAATGTATAGAACTCAAATTGAAGTGATCTCCATCTGGCTTCCACCAGGTTATGGAGCCACAGGGTGCCTCACAATTTAGTGCAGCTCACTGGCGCTCTGAAAATCATTCTTAAATGAGCAACAAAATGATATTGCTTCCATTATTTAGTTTAGTTAAATAGGTATGAATATATTTAACTATATGTATTGTTTCAGCTTTCTGCATTTCAGTATGTATTTACCTGTCCTCCCTTTGCTGCTGTAGCTGTGGCATCTGCTGTTGGTGGAGCGTCCCTTCACAACAGACAGTGACAGCCCGGACTCAGAGCCACGGTTACCAGGAGGACGTCTGGGCGCGCTAGGTGACCTCGGGGGGTTGGGGACAGGACCTTTTGGGGGGTCAGTCCCAGCCGGTCTCGGGGGGCCTATGGGGGGACTGCTGGGGTCTGCAGATCACTGGGGCACTGGACGCTCCCCTCGCCTGCAGCATCAGAGGAGATACAGGTCCAGAGGGAGCACCCGGCCAGACCGCTCACCAGCAGTAGAAGGGTGAGTCGCTGCTTTCAGATGCACTATGTAACATTTCTGGTGGAATTTCATCACCTGCTTGTCTCCATTGAGATGATATTGCTTTTACTGGAAAGCTCCACAGTATGGCATTAAAATGAACTATCTCCATGAAGACAAGGTCATACCCTTTTGACTTTAACCTAATGTTTTCTCATTATCTTTCTGTCTCATCCTACAGCATTGTTCAGCAGTTTCTTGCTGGTCTGTTTGCAAACTCTGGGGTTCCTGGGTCATCTCCTCTGTCATGGTAAGGGAATGTTTAGCTGATACCACCATTCTCATATAAAAATTATTTTCTTTTTAAATGTAAATATTCTTGTCCTTATAGGACAGGGATGCTGCATTCTAATCCAGGGGACTACGCCTGGGGACAAGGAGGGTTAGACGCAGTTATAACACAGGTGAATGTCTGATTAACTTTACTGATGTTTGAATACAGACACATTGGTCAATGCGTTTGTCTGCTCTGTGTGTGTAGTTACTAGGTCAGTTGGAAAACACTGGCCCTCCACCAGCAGAAAGAGAGAAGATCTCATCTCTCCCAACAGTCAACATAACTCAGGAACAAGCAGGTCAGACTTCTCCTTTTATCATCTGTACTAAAGGGTTCTACTGTTGACTGGAGGTGACAAATCCAGCTTCTTCAGTTCTGATACTGATATCGATACTTTAACTTTAAGTATCTGCCAATACGATACGAAATGACACTTATTTCCTTAAAACACAGTTAACTTATTACACATGAGACCTAATAGTGTTATGTAACTTTTATTTATCCTCTAAATAACTAGTGAACAGTTTTGTATGAATAAAAGTTAAAACAATATGAGACCAGTTCCAGCCCAAAGGACTAGTCTTATTTGAACCAAATAAAGGCCCAATAAGGATATCAACTACACCAATACCTGGAACCAATACCCCTTCCAGCAAATTTTTCAGTATCGGTGCCAATATCCGATACCAGTATCGATATCACTGTGTCCCTAGTTCTTTTTTTTTGTTTCTTGCTTTGTATGTTGGTATTGTGTAAATGCTATTTGACCAATATAGTTTTAAATACTGCATATTATTATAATGCGGGAGGGTGGCAGTGTTTTAACTGGACGGTTGGTGGTTCAATTTTAGCTTCAGCCTGTCCATACTGTTGTGGTGTCCTCAGGCATCCATACTGTTAATGTGTGAATATTTGTGTGGGTGATTGGTCGTGGTCAGAGAGGCTCTTGGTGCAGACACCAACCACGGTTTTGTCTTTTTTTTTTTTAATTAAATCTACATTTTTCTTTTTCAAACTGTTAGAATTTCACTTTATAACAGTCTTTTTTATACAACAAAGTTGGGTCGGGTGGACCATCAGTGCTCAAGTGCTGCTTTTACCTTTTTCTTTATGGGGAAAAGACATTTACTCAAGTACTAGAATAAAGTTGGGTTCTCCACATTGTCAGTAACGATTCTATGTTCTGTCTGCAGATTGCTGTATGGAATGCCCGGTGTGCAAAGAGGATTTTGCATTAGGAGAGCCCGTCAGACAGCTGCCCTGTAATCACTTTTTTCATTCAGACTGCATAGTACCATGGCTGGAAATGGTAAGGAACAAAACAGTAATAACCAAAACCTGTATTGACATTTTGTCGATGTTATCCACATTCCCTGTGGGTGTGATGCTAACGGTACGCTGTGCGCTGTCTGAGGCTTTATTAGACTTTAATCTGATTGTTATTCTAACACATCTTACCAGAAAGAGCTGGTTTTGCTGGATCTACAATATATGAACTGATATGTGCTGTTAAACAAGTCTCTCTCACATAAAATTACTGTCACAAGATAGCTAGCGACAAGTAGCCTACAGTTTTTCAGTTAGTCACGCTCACCTTTTTGTCAGTGTTTGCTACTTTGTGCTGGTAACACACCATAGAGATACATGTTAAACACCCCCAGTGTGATGTCAAAGTATTAATTGTATAATCTACTTTGTGAATCACATTGACAAGTCCTCACTTCTAAATGTTGTTCCGTTTCCTCATGCAGCATGATACATGTCCCGTTTGTAGGAAGAGTTTGAATGGAGACGACAGCAGCAGCCAGTCCCCCTCAGAGCCCCCCTCCCAGTCCACGGACCCCCGCACACAGGAGAGGTGGTCCTTTTGAGACAGCCCTCCCCCCTCTCTCCATCTCATTCTCACCTCCCGCATCAAGCAGAGAAAATACATCTCACTGTTCTGTCCACCTCCTACAGAATCAGCAACTTGGTCTCATAATTTTGTTTATACTTTTACATATTTTAACACCCATTTACAGATACCTAGTAAGGCAGCCTATGATCTGCTCTATGCCTCTTTCATTATAATGAACAGGATAAAACACCTATTTTCAACTGGACATCTCTAAGGTCCCCCTCTGTGCCACCTGAAATGCACTGCTTCAGTACAAAGACTTATCATGATTTGCATTATGTGCTCCAGATTCAGTACAAGATATTGTATTGGGAAATTGGACTTATTTTCCCTTCTCAACAGACATAATTAAGTGAAGCCAATACATGCCATGTTTACAAAGGATGTAAAAATCAAAGCAAACTGTTCAGAAATGGTCATTAAGAATTGTTTTACACTGGATTCCTCTTTCATTACCATTGTTTTGATTTCTGAAAGTGAAATCAAATGAAATCAAAGGACTTGTTTTAAGATTTTTGACATACAAGTGTTATGGCGAGAGTTAGTTTTTTTTGTCCTTAAAGCGTGTGGAACGCGCCCATTATTGACCGCTGAAACTGAATTCCTTGTGTAAATATGACGTCATCCCTCTGTTAGCTCTATTCCTTTGTTTATCACTGTTTTTGTTTAACATTTTTATCACTTTTTTAATATAAAAACAATTAGGAAAACAACTCTGATTTGCAAAGAAAACTTTAAGAATGGAGACGCAAATGTGAATTAACTGGTTATTAAACTGTATATTAAATATATAAAAATGTCTATGATGTAATAATAAATTGCAAAAATGTTATAAGACTGTGATTATGTATATATAAGATTATGTAAGCTCACAAACAAAAGCACAGAAGAAAGGCCTTCAAGTCATGAGTTTATTACAAATATAAACGAAAAATGAAAATGAAATGAAAAGTGTGGACCATACATCTCACAGTTTTGCATTAGTCTTGATTTTGCAATTGTTTCTGAAATATCAGTTCACAGAATACTTAAAAACTGCAGTCTCTAAGGCGAGAGGTGAGTGATATAATAATGTGATTTGTGATGGGACACTGCCAATCAATCTTTCAATCAGGAGGTGCATGAAATCAGGATTCATTGGTTTTCCCTTTACTGCAGCCCCTTTGGTCAGTCTCCAAAATACCTGAGTGAGTGACAAGTGGATTTAAAAGTGGATTTAAGCACTCACTGGAAGATACTGGATGCAGATCACTTTACTTTCAAACTTTAAAATAAATAAACTAAAGTATATATGTATTGTATTCGAATCTAAAAATCAGATTTTTGGCATATCTCTCACCCCAAATTAATGCTTCACATAGAAGTAAGTTTAATTTATTTTGCATTCAGAGTGTTCCAAGCAAAAGTGAGTAAGGAGCGGGCTGGAGCAGTGGAGGTAAAATATCCGACCTCAGGATCCCAAACTTCAAACTTTATCTCAGATGAGGATCTGGACAAGATAAGACATTTAAATCAGACATCTCAATCAGACATTTAAATGCATTACATTGTTAATTCTGGGTCTATGGGGCCAGTATTAGTCTGTGTGTTCAGACAAATTGATGATTGTGAAAACTGTAAATCAGAAAACTGCTGATGTTACTGTCCAATCCATGACGGTGTACAACTAAAGAGGGAACTGAGAATAGTGCGTAGTTAACAGTTCATCTTTGATGCAGTGTGAATTGTGGTATTCAGTTCAGATGATGTGGCCAAATAAGGATCTACTTTTAATACTAATGTTAGTATAAATGATTACAGTATATGGGATCTGATCTTTTTGTGACAATCCTCATTAGTATTGATGACATATGTGGAGAATGAATGAACTGGAGCAATAAGAAGCAACCAAAAGTCCAAAAAGGCAAATACATTAACACTAGAAATTATAATGACTTACATGTTTAATATAACTAGCACCACTGCTCCGTCTGGCCTGATAAAAGCTGTGTATTCAAGCGTTGTTTTGGGACTGGCAGATACTCCCACTCTCTGAGACCCTCTCCACAGAAACGAGCTGTTTCAAATGAATAAATCATTTCAAACATAAGGCATCCTGCTGAGATGAGAGAGTTCCATGAAAGAAATGTTGATACCTGAAGTGAGCCATGGCGTAAAACATTGGTTGCTTGTAGAAGAGATCATTAGGTGCATCCACTATAATAGGGCTGTCCACAAAGTTTTTAACCCAGTTTGGTCCTCCAGTCTGGTCTAAAGCCAAGTTCCAGTCGGTCCAACCCACCACATAATGATTTAAGTCCTGTAGCAAACACATAACTTCATTTTCATCTATGTTCCACAGATATGATCCATTTTCAATCAATAATAATATTTCAGCTAATAATCCAAGACTGCATTCACACTTGGTCTAGTCCAGATTTCGCTCTGGATTTAGTCTAATTTTGATGCTCACACCCCAAATGTAGTCTACAACTGGACCAAACCAGGACTCAACTAGGCTTAAAACAACCCCAAACCAGGACCAGAAGAATAGAGTCCTTATGTTGGCTTAGTTTGGTCCAAGTCTAGTCGAGGTTTAGTCAATTTAGTTCATTTGTTGTGTGCTAGTGTAAACACAGCCTAAACTGGAAAACTCCTAAGAGGAAAGGCTTGAATGCAAACATGTAAAATGAACAGAAGGGAGTCTCATTTCCCTTATGAAGAGGCAGACAGGAGACAAAGGACCTGTTTGAGCTTGCTTTTGTGGCATGTAGACAGTAGTAATAGTAGCAGGGGCGGGTGATATCCAATCTACTCTACAAGGTAACATAAAAATTGTTTTAAAAATATCCAAATTTGGGATTGAATATATGGTCTAAATAAAAACTGAAAAACACATTTAAGAAATGTATTCATAAGTTCAATTATGTCACCTGAACAAAAGTTTTAGAGTGCAGTGAATGCATTTCAGTGCTCATCCATTTGGCCTCTTTAGTTTGGGAACCTACCTGGAAAACTGAGGGATTAAACGTGTATTACACATGTGCTGCAAAAAAACAGGTTTTAAGAAAAACACGCAGTGTAACCTTTTCATTCATATGAGACTTGAATCTAAGTTAAGACATTTACACGCAGGTTTTGCATATCTCTGTGGCCAAACCCTTCTTGTCAATATCTGATCTCATCATGGTTGGTAGTACTGAGAGAGCACTGGGGTGGCAGTGGCAAAGCAGTTGCTGTGTCCTTAGGCAAGACACTTTACTCACTCTGTTTTCCGTTTGATAAAAGAACAAAATAAGCAGGGTTTGTGTGTTACAAATGAATGAAACAAAACACAATTCTAGGTATGTTTTTGAGAAAGTCACAACATTCTAACATGGCTTAGCACTCGCACAATGTTTGTGATGAGGAAACAACATTATAACGGATCAGACATAACATAGCATAATTTAGTACCGTTAAAGATAGATTAAATGTTAAAGGATTAAGGTTACATCATAAAAAACAAATAAGTGCAAAACAGTCACCTCAAGAATATCATGTGCATAATATTCAGCCCTGTCCCAGCTCCCCAGTTTCACCCCTCGGTCTAGTGGAATAAATCCCGTGCAGGCCTCTGTCCCAAACAGGTAATACTCGGGGTAAAGGTGGTGGATGGTCCCCAGGCTTTGCTCAGCTGGGACAAGGAGGTCAAAGTACCAGTGAACTGCCACCCCGTGAATGTACCTGGCAGCATGCACATCGCTCAACACCTAAAAAACAGAATTATCAGTTAACAGTTTTGGTTTCAAATCAAACACCATAAAAAAATACTATATAATAAGTAGCAGTCAAACTATAAAAAGGAATATGCCAGTTTTAAACTAAGCCTACTAGTAAACCAGGTATAAAATATCGTGAGTATTTCATATACCATATACCTTATAACGGAGCAGATGTGTCTTCAGAATCTAAAAACATAATAATACAGAGCTGTTCCCTCTTCATCTCGCCCTTGACTCACCACTTTGGCCCAGTGCAGCAGCAGCAGTCGATTATCATCCAGGATCAGGACATGAGTGCGGTTAAACTGAGAGGACTGGAGCGCTGGGCCCAGGTCCAGAGCCACCCAATCCCTCTGTTCCTCAGGGGTGAACCCCAGAGCCTGGAAACTGCACAAACAGTGTCATCGCCTCCTTAGTCTAATTTTATTCCACAGTAAATTGATTTAACCTAATGCTTTTTGCTTGTTTTTGTGTGTGTACGAAAAACTGTACAATATGATGGAAAAAAAAGAGTGAAATTTCAGATGAAGCCCCTATCTAACGATCACTTATTATGTAATTATAAGGGTGCAAGGGTACAAGGGTAGAAGGGTACAAGGGTGCAAGGGTGCAAGGGGAAGGGTACAGGTACAAGGGTGCAAGGGTGCAAGGGTGCAAGGGTGCAAGGGTGCAAGGGTGCAAGGGTACAAGGGTGCAAGGGTACAAGGGTGCAAGGGTGCAAGGGTGCAAGGGTACAAGGGTGCAAGGGTGCAAGGGTGCAAGGGTACAAGGGTGCAAGGGTGCAAGGGTGCAAGGGTACAAGGGTGCAAGGGTGCAAGGGTGCAAGGGTACAAGGGTGCAAGGGTGCAAGGGTGCAAGGGTACAAGGGTGCAAGGGTGCAAGGGTGCAAGGGTACAAGGGTGCAAGGGTGCAAGGGTGCAAGGGTACAAGGGTGCAAGGGTGCAAGGGTGCAAGGGTACAAGGGTGCAAGGGTGCAAGGGTGCAAGGGTACAAGGGTGCAAGGGTGCAAGGGTGCAAGGGTACAAGGGTGCAAGGGTGCAAGGGTACAAGGGTACAAGGGTACAAGGGTGCAAGGGTGCAAGGGTACAAGGGTGCAAGGGTGCAAGGGTACAAGGGTACAAGGGTGCAAGAGTACAAGGGTATAAGGGTACAAGGGTACAAGAGTACAAGGGTATAAGGGTATAAGGGTACAAGGGTGCAAGGGTGCAAAGGTACAAGGGTATAAGGGTACCTGTAGTTTGTCATTTCCCCTGCACTGGGCTCATTTCCTGTGGTCAAAGCCCAGAAAGTTAAGTTATATTTTGCATATTCCTCAAAAAACCTAAAAACAAAAAAGAAAAAGTCATTTTACATTCCTGC
>KN519790.1:26462-41097 GCA_000787155.1 Scartelaos histophorus | reverse complement strand
TTTTTTTTTTTTACATTTTTAAAATGTGAACTTCAAATTTCAGCAACTAAAATTCACCATAAAAATGATTTGAACATGTTTTTCAGAGTTAAAAAATTAAAATTGGGATTTTTTTTTTTTTCAATGTGAATTTTACACTCTGAATTTTGACTGATGAATTTGAGGGCTTGAAAATATTTATGCTGAATATTTAAAAGATTTTAGATTTTTTTAATGTATATACAGAATTTTAAACACTTAAACACTAAACTGTGCACTTCAAATTTAAGCAAGTAAAATTCAGGATGAAAATAATAATTTTTTTCTGAATTAAAAATGTCTAAGTGAGAAATTCAATGGTATTTAAAATTCAAAATCTGATGGAACAAATTATTTTCCATAACCTACCCCGAAACTCGCCCAAACCGTCCGTGCGAACCCAGAAAATTCTGAAATGACTCGTACCAAACTGCGCCAGATACAAGCCGGAGGGAACAAGTGATTTACGAGCAGACGACGAGACGGAGGCTCTATCGCCCACGTCCCTCTCTCCCCCTCACCTATAGGTGCCGTCGGCTCTGTCCCCGTCCATATCCCGCCTCGTCAGTTTCGCCCGACAGCAGCGTTGGAGGCCCCGCTGACAGGCCGCACACAAATGGATGCCTCTCGGTTCACTTTGCTGCTGTCACTTCCCGCTAGCTGAGACTTTTTTCCCCAAACTTGGCCCGAGGAGATGTGCAGTGTCATGCCGTGCAATACCGAGGCTCATTTTCACATGTTGACGAATGAGAGAAACGCTCGCAGGGTTAAGATATGGGCAAGCACCAGGCAACATTCCCAATTGTAAAAATAATATATTCGTGAGTTAAAATGGCTTGGGTTCCTAATATTAATTTTGATTTAAACTTGGTTATAGATTGAATACATTTTCTTGATAGACCTAAATATATTTACAAGATTTTTTTTTTAACTTTAAATGTGCATTGCAACTTTTCTGGTGGAGGGTCCTTCAAATGCTTTTCCCCATGGAATTAATGTTATGTTAATGTTCTCCTTGTTATTGCTTTGTCTTAAATGTTTCACGGTATGGCTTTAAACCTTTGTATCTTCATGGAGACCAACCCAGACCAAGTTAAAGGTCAAATCTGTGGAGTGTCAACCCTGCTTAGAGTCAGAATGCCTGTTTTTCTTGGTATTTTTTGAGCTATACTAATGTAATGCTGTGGCACATTCCAGGCAGAGCAATGCCGTATCCATAGAAACAAGCAGATGATGGACTAAACCAAGACTAAACCAAGACTAAACCAGGACTAAACCAAGATTGACAAAACCAGTACTTAACTAAGAACTAAATCTTTTCTTGCTAATTCCACATGAGACTCGTATTAGCGCCCTCTGACAATTTGTGCATTCTGGAAAAGTCCAGAATGGCCAACAGAGCAGCAAAGTTACACAGTGCATCTTTAGTGTATGATATGTATACTCTTGATTTATTTTTTTTGAGGCGTACACAGCTAAAAGTGGAGTGTTACAAATGACTCTCACAGATTGCATTTTAACATTTCTCAGGGTTTATATGAGTCCAGTCTGTGCTAGAGATAATTTAACATTTTTGGAAATGTTAATGAAGTAACACTGGACGAAAGTTCCATAACACTTTGTAGAGTTATCTTGATTTAGCTAAACAACACACACATTTAGCTAAACAACAGGTGTTTTATTTTTACACTTTGTTTGAGTTAATTTAAGGTGAAATTATGTACAAAACTAGTTCAAACTGATCTTTGCCTATGGGAGTTTGAAGTGGTGGATGGGAGGGGCCAAATTAACACTAGCGTAAGTTGAATTGACACTAAGAGAAGTTAAATGAACAGTGTAAGTTGAATGAACACCAGTGTAAATTGAATGAACACTAGTGTAAGTTGAATGAACACTAGGGGAAGTTGAATGAACACTAGGGGAAGTTGAATGAACACTAGGGGAAGTTGAATGAACACTAGGGGAAGTTGAATTCACTCTAACCATATCAACTGCCAAATAACCATATAAATAGTTAAAATAACACTTTTTGAGTTAAAAACAACTCGGAAATGTTTTAACCCTCCATTTTTTGCTGTGTGAGTGCTAGCCCCACAAGTGTAGATAATAAAAGATAAAAACTACTAAATGAACATGAGCTCATTTTAGGGGTATGGACCCATCACCTTGGCGACGGGGCCCATAGGGGACAGTAGCGAGCATGTTTTACGCCGCGGAAAAGACAAATGTAGTTCGCGTTTGGCTCCGGGCCCCAGCATCAGGTCAGATAGCAGCAGTAATTACAGCAGAAGTAGGACAGTACGGGGGTGGAGCGTTACACGGAGCAAGTGTCAAAATGGTGGAAAAGCGCAGTAACTTGTGTCTTATTTGTTGAAAGAGTTCACAAAGTGTATTTTTGGCCTGGCGTTTGTGTGGGTGGACGTGAGAAGGAGCATGGAGACATTAAGGAGATATTCTGTACAATGTATGTAGGCAGCGTAAGTCAAAAAGTGCATGTTAAATTTTGTAGATTTAAAAAGAAAAATGACTTGTAACGGCCCTTTAACGGGGACATGTTCTGCAAAATCCACTTTAATGAGCTTTGAACCACGTCATAATTGTACTCCCTCATCGTTAGCCTACGTTTTTCTGTAAATATTCCACATCACAATATACATACAGGGTTCAAAATATCACGTAGCCGTTTTCCATCTGTTTCTGAAAATCTGTTTCTTGTTATGGTGAAAAACTGAAAACAAATAAGACCTCTCGGCTCTGCACTTTTGAACCGGCCTTTTAAAATATGCTGCAAATTCAGGCTATTTTCTTCACAAATGGGTGTTTTTCTGAAATTTCTGAATAGTCTGAACTCAAAACTCCACGCTTTTACTGACAAAGGATTGCCTCTGGACCTCTCTATTAAAAAGACGCCAAATAATCACTGACATCTACACCATTTTCCCATGTATTTGAGTGAAATTTGTACAAAAACCGCCCCAGTGCACTTATATTGCACAAGCAAAGTTAGTTTTCTGTGTACTACCTGCGTTAGAAAGCGGTTTATTGTCCTATAATCAGGAGGTGTGTGGTTAGCATGCCAAATTGTTAGTTTTACTGTGACATCAAAACTTCACTCTGGTCTCTGAGAGTTGCAAAAAGCTCTTATAAACTCATCACGGTGAGTAATTAAGATGCTCTGAATGCATAAGTAATCGAGGAATAACTTCACTGAGACCAACCAGACCAAGTTACAGATCAGATCTGTGGAGAGGCAACCCCGCTCACAGACAGTGTTGTTTTTCTTAGTATTTTTGAGCTTTGAATCCACCTGTAATTGAATAAATGTAAAGTACAATGTAAAAACTAAAGTCCAGCTATGTCAACCCTTAGAAAAATGTAGTATAGATACAGGTCTTTTTATTAAGTATGTTTCAGTATAAGTATATCAAGTAAGCTACAGACCATGTACATTTACTGTACTAGAAAGCATACAAGTTTAATACTTTTTCGGACTAAATTGGAACATTTTAAGTTTACAAAAGTATTCTTTAAGTATTTAAGCATACTTTAAAGTTCATTTTAAATGTACAATTTAACACCATACAACTATACAGCTATACTCCTCTATATACTATCAATGTACTTGATATGTAAAGTACATTGCAAAGTGCAAAAGTACACTTTAACCTCATACAACTATACAAATTATACTCCTCTATATACTATCAATGTACTTGATACATAAAGTATACCACAAGTACACTTATTTATATACTGCCATGTAAATGGTAAAATGGTCACAGTTTAATAGAGCGCCTTTCCATCTTCAAGGATATACTTTGAGTCCCTATGTTTAGTAAGTATTCTTTAGTAGTTTGTTGTGCTTTAAGTAGTTGTAATACTTTAAGTAGGCTTGGCATATTACGTGTAGCTTACTGTTTATAGACGTATAAAGTTTACTGTAGTATAAGTTTTAGTATTAAAGTATTAAAGCGTAAGTCTTAGTATTATGTATTCGGTCTTAGACTTTTAGACTGTTTATACTTTTCAGTACAAGCCAAGTACACTTCACTAGTATATAAATAATATAGTTTATACAAAGTCAACTTCAAGTACACTTCCTCAGCTTTAGTATAAAATAAGTATACTCATAGACTTGAATGAAGAAGGTTTTGTTAAAATTTGAGTAAATTTCACTTAACAAGCAAAGTTATATGCCAATGGAAGAAGACTTTTTGTACTTAAAATATGGAAATACACCTTGCTACACTTGAGACAAGAAAAACAAGTCTTAGCACTTCATTCCAACACAACATTCCAGACAGAGTGACGATGTCTCCATAAAAATAAGCAGGTGAAGGACCCCAAACCAAAAAGTTAGACCATTAAAACCGTTTGTTCTCTTATCTCTCAGGCGTTCCATTTAAATGAAAATGTATTGTGGATGATAATATAGTTTTAATTGCGCGTTGTCCCTCTGGCGCCCCCTGCTTCTCGTCCGTGGCATTCCTCCATCTTGTCTTCTGCCTCTTTTCTTCTGCACAGCCCACAGCTCTTGAAAGCAATTTTCTTTTAATCAGTTTCACTATAAAGGCCCCTGACGCCAACCTCCACACAGACACCATTTAGACTTTCACCTCCTCCTGTCTCTCTGTTTTTCTCTCTCGCTCCTCCTCCTTCATTCTCTTTTACTTCTTTGTCATTCACTCCTTCCGCAAAGTGTTTCTCTCTTACCCTCTCTACTCAATTTGTTTCTTCCCTCCATCTCTTTCTCCTCCATTTTTGTCTTTCTTTGTCACTTCTTTCATCTCCTCGTTTTTCTCTCTGTCATTCTCTCTCTATCTCTTTTAGCTCTTTTTCTTTCATTCTGCCTCTGTATTTGTCACTCCCTCTTTCTTTCTCTTTCTCCTATCTCTTTTCCCTTGGTTTCTTTCTCTTTGTCTCTGTTTGTCATTCTCTCTCCCTTCCTGTTGCTTCCTTCCATCTTTCTTCCCATTCCTCCTTTCTCTCTCTCTCTCTTTCTCCCTCTTTTTTCTTTGTCCTCGTCTTTCTGTCATTTTCTCTCCCTTCTTTTCCCTTCATCTCTTTCTTTTACTCTCTCTCTTTGTCATTCACTCCCTCGCTCTCCCCCTTCCCCCTTTTCTCTCTCTTCCCCTCTCCACTCCATCTGTCTCTTCATTCCATCTCTTTCTCCTCCCTTTTTGTCTCTCTGTCACTTCTTTCATCTCTGTTTCTCTGTCATTTTCTCTCTCCCACTCTCATTCTCTCTACCTCTATTCCCTCAGTTTCTTTCTTCTCATCTCTTTATTTCTCATTCTCTCTCCTACTCTCATTTTCTCTCTTCTGCCTCTTTTTCTTTCCCCTTGTCTCTTTATTTGTCATTCTCTCTCTCCTGTTCTTATTCTCTCTCTACCTCTTTTCCCTCAGTTTCTTTATCTTCTCTATTTGTCGTTCTCTCTCCCTTCCTGTCTCCTCCCTCCATCTCTCTTTTTCCTCCCTTTTTTGCCTTTTTTACTTTTTTCTCCTTCTCTCTATTTGTCATTCTCTCTCCCTTCCTGTCACTTCCTTTATTTCTCTCTCTTCACACTTGTCTCTCTCCCTCTTTTTCTTTCTCCTCATCTCTCTATTTGTTATTCTTTCCCTCCCTTCATCTTTCTTTTACTCTCTCCACTCCCTTATATCTTTCTTTATCTTCTCTTTGTCTCTTTTCACTCCCACGCTCTCTCCCTTCCCCCTTTTCTCTCTCTTACTCTCTCTCTTCCCTCCATCTCTTTCTCCTCTTTTTGTCTTTCTGTATCACTTCTTTCATCTCTTTCTCTCCTTAAATTTCTTTCTTTTCCTTCATATGTTTTATTCGCTCTCTCTATCTTTGTCTTTCACTTCCCTGCTCTCTTCCTTTCCCTTTTTCTCTTTCTCTACTCCATCGGCCTCTTCCCTCTATCTTTCTCTCTTTTTTTTCCTTGTTTCTCACTCATTGTCATTCTCCTTGTCTCCCTGTTTGTTGTTCTCTTTTCCCTCATCTCTCTTTTCCCTTTTTGTCTCACTTCTTTCATCTCCTTGTTTCTCTCTCTCTCTATTTGTCATTCTCTCTCCCTTCCTGTTACTTCCCTCCATCTTTCTTCCCATTCCTTCTTTCTCTGTCTCTCTCCTCATTCTTTTACGCTCTCCACCCTGTTATATCGCTTTCTTTTTCTTCTGTTTCATTTGCACTTTCTCTCTCTCTCTTTGCCCTTCCCCTTTTTCTCCCCCTCTATACTCCACTAGTCTATTCCCTCCATCTCTCTTTCTAATCTCTTTTTTGTCTTTCACCCTTCTCTTGACCCTCCCTCTTTCTTTTATGTCTTCCCTTCAATTTCTTTCTCCTTGTCTCTCTATTTATCATTCTCTCCCCCTTCCTTTCTACCCTCCATCTCTTTCCCCCCTCTTCTGGTCTCTTCTTTTATCACCCCTCTCTTCCTCTCCCTATTTCTCTCTCTCTGTTGCTCTCTTTTTCTCTTATCCTTTTCCCTGTTTCTTTGTCCCTGTCTCTTACCTTCATCTCTCTTTTACTTCCTTTTTGTCTCTTCATCTCTCCCTTTCCTTGTTTCCCCTCTCTTCCCCTTCTTGTGTCTCTCCCACTCTCTCCCTTCTCTTGTCTCTCCTCTTCCTTCCCTCCCTCTTCCTCTCTCCCTCTTTCTCAATTTACTTGTCTCCCCTCTCTTCATCTCTCCTTGTCTCTCTTTCTCTACTTTCTCCCTGTCTTCCTCTCCTTGTGTGTGTCTCTCCCTCTTCTCTTGTTTCTCTTGTCTCCCCTCTCTTCTTCTCTCTCTCCTTCTCTTTCTCTTGTCTCCCCTCTCTTCCTCTCCTTGTCTCTCTCCCTCTTCTTTCTCTTGTTTCCCCCTCTTCATCTCCTTGTGTCTCTCTCTCTCCTCTCTCGTCTCCCTTCTCTTCCTCTAATAGCCTCTCTCTCTCTCTCTCTCTCTCTCTCTCTGTCCCTTTTCTTTCTCTAATCTCTTGTGTGTGTGTGTCTCTCTCTCTCCTTCTTTCTCTCTCTCTTCTTTTGTCTCCCCTCTCTTGCTCTCCTTGTTTCTCTCTTTCTCTTCTCTTGTTTCTCTTGTCTCCCCTCTCTTCCTCTCCTTGTCTCTCTCTCTCTCTCTCTCCCTCTTCTTTTCTTTGTTTCCCCTTCGTCTCTTTTTCTCCTTGTCTTTCTCTTTCTCCTCAATTCCTCTTTTTGTCTCTCTCTCTCTATCTCTCTCTCTCTCTGTTCTCTTCTTTCTCTTGTCTCCCCTCTCTTCCTCTCCTTCCCTTCCTCTCTCTCTCCCTTGTCTTGTCTCCCCTCTTCCTCTCATTGCCTCTGTTTCTCCCTTCTCTTCTTTCTCTAATCTCCCCTCTCTTCCTCTCCTTGTCTGTCTCTCTCTCTCTCTCTTCTTCTTTTTTCTCCTCTCTCTCTTTTCTCTTGCTTCTCTCTTCCTCCTCCCTTCTCTCTTTCTTTCTCTCTGTCTTTTTCTCTCTCCCTCTCCTCCACCCTCTCTAAGTCACTCCCCCTTCAGAGCTAATAAAACTCACCATAAGGAGGCTTTGAATAGGGCCCGGGAGAGATCTCTAGATTACTCAAACCTGCTTTTCCGGTGTATTTTTAATGAGGGAACAACATTATAACAAGAAAACTTTGGTTATAAATTCTAAGTAAAAGTCGATTTGGCTTCACTCGCCCTCTTTAAGGTCTCTCTTTGTGTTTCGAAATGTCCATCCTCCATTGTATAATCCACCTTCTCCCTGATCACTCTCTCCTCTCGTCTTTTGTCCTCTGGTTGGCGCTCCCTTCTTTCTTCACCTCTAAGACTCGTCCTCCTTGGCAGACTGTCTCTGTATCTTTGCACCATATTTTCTCTTCTCTTAACAGTGCGTGACCTTGGCTCGGTGCTCACATGCATATGAATGGGCCTGTTGTATTGTGTATTCAGACAGCGGAGCCACACAGCCTTGTACCATTGATTGGGGGAATATAATGCAAATGTGTGAGCTGGTGTGTTACTTCTGCTGGTGACATAACATAAAACAGTTAGAAAGGCTGGCATTCAGAATTTTAATATCACTGGTTTTGTTTAGAGTTTATTCTTTCTATGCACAGTGATGGAAGTCTAGTGCCGTTCCCATAGAATTAACAAATCAAAATGAAATATTATGTCCTTCGACTGGGTAAAAGTCTTCAAAATGTCAGGCCAGATGTATGTATAATGGTCAGTGACAATGACGTGTGTCCAATTGCAATTTCTTCAGTTAAAAAGGTTCAAATTTCATAATAATTCCTCACATACCTGTAGTACCTCTGACCTCCTTGGAACCAAATCATTTTATTATTTATAAAGTTATTCTGCATGTTTTGTCCTTAAAGAAATCATTTTATTATTTATAAAGTTATTCTGCATGTTTTTTGTCCTTAAAGTGTTCACATGTTCATGTGGTGTGACCGTCCACCCTTAACTGTTGATTTTTAAACTTCTCTAAATCTAATCACTTTTTTTATATTTCCTGAAGTGTTTTTAGTCCCATATTAAATTTCAGTTTTCTTGAATAGATATTTCCCCATAATATTCAAACAAATATTGTCTGAGCATGTCCATTTTTTCAAATTTCAGGTTTTCATGTTTTCAAATCTCAATCTCATAATCATATGACACACGACTTAGATGAACATCCCAACCATGTTTTAGGAAATAAAACTATTTTAAAGTTATCCTCAAGACATGACAATTTTTAAGATCGTAGCCAATTCATGTACACAAAAAACAAACAAAAAAACTTGATATAAATGTCAAACATAGATTTATGCACCTGACATTGTAAATATTTCAAAAAGTTCAATAGAAACAACATTTGGAAATTTCCCTGTTGAAAATCCTTATACATCACTGATCCATGTGCGTCACTCTGAGCTGAGTTCTACACATTATCAATCTTGGATGATTAATATTTGAATCTGATTGACTTTTCAGTTTGTTCTGCTGTTATGATGCTTCAACCAAACATAAGTTAAATCCAGTTGAGAAGCCACAAATGCACAAAGAACTTCTCTTCTGCACAATTTTCACAAACTAAATGTTTTTTCAATAAAATAGACTATCTATAATAGATCTACTGGCGCTCATGTTTTGGGGTTTTTTTGGTTTGTTTGGGCGCTTCACCTTTGGCTTCCACACAAGCCTCAACGCTGCGATTGTTTAGCCACCACCTGTTGGGCCCAAGAAAAAAATGATTGTAGATTTTTTAAACCATGTGATTGGACAAAAAAAATATTTGTTGAGAATTTGTAGTTTCAAAAGGCCAAAATTGTGAACTGACACATTTTTTTCTTATAAATGAATTGAAAATCTCTCCTCGTGGACCCAGTCTCGTGCCTTGACTCTGCCTCTTTTCCCATGTGAGAGAGAGAGCAACATCACAACATTCCATTATCTGAAAGCATCCATGTTTCTGCACAAACCAAAGTCAAAGCAGCTTTAATGTACAACAGCAGATAATGATGTTTGAACGTAATCGACGACAACAGGTTTGTGTTGTGTTTGTGGAGATAGACACAGATGTAGTGTGATGCAGTGTGTGGAGGGACTGAGGAGCCACTGTAAACAGCAGTAAATAAACCTGTTTACATGAGGATTTATACTGAGCTGTCATTGACTGTGTGTGTGAAACAGAGACTTATGTTGTGTGTGTTTGTGTGCGTGCATGTGTGTGTATTTGTGTGTGAATAGGAACATGGGAGATGATGTGATTTTTATAGATTTAGACAAACTTTATCGATTCACAAGGGAAATGATGTGGATACAGCAGCTCGCACATTGCAATATAGTATGATAACAAAGGTCAAACATATAAATGGTAGAAATAAACTCAGTATAAGTAGCAAAAATAGGTCGAACTGGGTCAAATAAGGCATAATTATATAAACGTACAAGCACAAGTAATAATAAAATGTAGAAATATAGTAATACAGATATATCTCAGCTATATGCAAGTATATAGAGGAGGAATACATGACAACACTCAACATTATTATGTTGATCTTTAACTTTTTTGGCATTTTATTTTAAGTTTTTTTGCATTTAGAGATCAGAGAGGGGCAGAGTTTTATTGATGAACAGATTCAAAATGGAGTAAACGATCAAATCAAATTGAACATGTACTGATAAAAACTAGACAGATACTGAAACATTTCCTTTTTTTCATTCAAAACTAGTTTCGTGAAGGATAAATATGAGGCCAGGTCCATTTTTTTGTCCCTGTAGAGAAGCTTGTCCTCTGCATTTGAAGGATAGATATCAGTTACATAACAAAATTGGATCTCTTGTGTAATAAGTTTGTGTAACTTTTCTGGCAGGGAATCCATCAAATGCTTGAAAAGTATTGGTATTCCTATTGGAACTGGACAAGTTTGACTGATGCTTCCCTAATGACAACTATAATACTGTTTTCTTGATTACAAAAGAATAATAACCAAGAATTTTACATTATAATTACAGTTCAGTTATCCAATCTTGCAAAAGTCTCATTTGGATTCCATGTTTCAATGCTAGTACATACATTTTCTCGAGTGTTTTTTACTGCATTCAACACAATTCAAGTTTATTTATATGGACATTTAAAACAACTTCAGCTGACCAAAATGCTTCACATAAAAGTCAACAAAAACAGAAGAAACAGACATGGATGACATTTAAGTATTTTTCAACAGGCAAATTTTAAAATTTAGTTTTTGTTGAACTTTTTCCAAATATTTACAATGTCAGGTGCATAAATCTATGTTTGACATTTATATAAAGCATTTTTTGTGTTTTTTTTATGTACATGAATTGGCTACGACCTTAAAAATGTCACGCTCGGACAATATTTGAATATGAGGGAAATATCAAGAAAACTGAAATTTCATGTGGAACTAAAACACTTATATGACACTTATATGAAAATATGACAAAAAAGAAAATAAATGTGATTAGATTTAGAGTCATTTCATGTTAAAAGAAATCATCAATTAAGCGCGGATGGTCGCACCACATGAACATTTGAACACTTTAAGGACAAAAAACATGCAGATTAACTCAGGATTTGTGAAAAAAATTATTTGATTCCATTTAGGTCAGAGGTACTACAGGGATGTGGGGAATTATTATGAAATTTGAACCTTTTTAACTGAATAAATTGCAATTTGATACACAAACCATGTCATTGATCCTTATACATATACACAAAACATAGGAAAACTACAATAAAACACCAAGATATTCTGTTTAGCTAGTATTAATGTACGTACGCGTTCTGTTCAGTACATCATTTGTTGAATCAAATTGAAAACATGGTGAAAAATTCAGATTTAAAAGTAACAAACCCACACTTGCATATACTCTCTCCTATATCTTTCTTACAATATAACACCATCTTGAACTGGACACCAATTCCTATTTCGAGAAAGCTAGCTGTCTCTGTCTCTTCAGCGAAATACATTTCAAAAAGTTTTCAAAGTCTGAAACGAAACACAGCCGGAATGTTCCTGGAGACGTCTTTAGTAGCAAATCGTGACATGAAACCCCCAATTATTTTCAATATGCTTCACCAAAAGAAAATACATGACATCCCCTGACACCGTTTTGTCCTGAGCCACCTTGAAAACTCACCGAAAATCACACGGAAATGGCTAAAAATAGGTGAAAACTGCCAAAGAATCGGAAATCACTGTTTTAGTTTCACAATGTTAAAACGCCATAGCCTGCACTCTCCATTAACTTCCTTGTTATTGTGCCTGTTCTGTCTGCAGGTGGGGTTGACGGTTTGAAGCCTGTCTCTGCCTTGGCGCCCTTGTCCTCTGCACTCAGGTGAGCCGCTCTATAGTGCGCTTTCGTACTCTGTTATTGCTGTGATGGATGCGTTTACGAGACGGCGAAGGTATCAGAGGTGTCAGGCCGGAGTCATTTTCCGGCTGTTTAAGTTTGAGTGCCTGTCGCCTTTACGCGGAAAAGATCGCTCGGTGTAAAAAATCTGACGGGGGTTCGCGGATTAAAGGTGCACCTCTGGTAAAGGGTTCAGATGCTTGTCTCCTTGGATTGTCGCTTCATCCGCAATGTTCCGCAGAATGGCGTGAAATCGATGATAATTCCTAAACCTGTCACGATAATTACTGTATTGATTTATTGTTCCGTATATGACAGATTAACTGTATTTTTCCAGCTCTATATTCACAGCGTGCACTTTTTCAGGAAATCTTTCTGATTGGGGGTCCGTCACCTTCTTGTTTCTACAGAGATGTCATTGCACTGCTTGGAATGTTCCGCAATATGACATTAAACAGCTTTACGTTACATTTATTCAATTACAGGTGGTTTAATTGCTCAAAAATACCTTCAAAAAAGACAATTACACTGTATGTGGGGTCGCTTCTCCACAGATCTGACCCATAACTTGGTCTTGGTTTGGCCTTCATGAAGATAGAAAAGTTAGGAAAGTTAGAAAACATTCTAAGAGAAGCATCTGATGGACCCTCTACCAGAAAAGTTACAAAATGCACTTTTAACGCTACACAATATGGGAGAATTTCCCCGATTTTGGGTGCGATTTCTTCACCCGTCGAGTCAACTTTTTGTCTTTGTGTGCGATCTTTTTGTCTTTGTGTGCGATTTTGTCTTTGTGTCTGATCTTTGAATTTTTGATCTTTATGGTCCGAAGACAAATCCCGCTGCAGTCTGTGAGATCGGAGATCTGAAGCCTCGTAAGATTATCCTCGTGTCTATGGTGTGCACTTTTTGCCGCACATTTAAAAATAATTTAAAACCATAAAATCCTCTAGTGTGTAGCGGAAATGGCATTTATATAGTGTACCTTTTTAATCGATTTTTCCAACCTCTCCTAACTGCATACTTTTGTGTCCTTAAGCAAGACACGTCAAGACTCAATAGTATTAATGTTTCTATATATAGATTGTTGCAAAAGGAAGGGCATCTGGAGGAAAAACTGATGTGTTTAAATGAATGTAGAAAGCCAATATATTAAAGTGACGAACACCATTACTATGGAAACAAGCGGTAGTCGGGTTTGTGGAGATGCAAGCCCGCTCACAGTAAGGATGCCTGTTTTTTTCAGTTTTTTAGTGCAATAAACACATCCATAATTTTAAAAAAAACATGCTTTTAACTTATTTACTTGAAATTTTGGGCAAAAAAAAGTTACACATTGAAGCTTTAAGCAAAACCACTGACAAAAATGTGTGAATTTAAGGCGCAAAGCAGAATACATGTTTATTTTTAACCAGGGAAACAACACAGAGAGCTCCGAAAGTTCAATTTGCATAATGTATCCAGTTTTGCATCGTGGAAAAAGCCTCTTTATTTATTTCCTTGTTTGTCTAATTTCTGCAGCACTCAAATAATAAACATACAAATTGATATGGCTGCTGGTTTAATAATGCACTTTTGATTAGCAGCATCTCTCAAAGCTCAAATCCAGGAGCAGTTTTAGCCAGCGCCGCTAATAACTGCGTCTCCTCTGCTCTATTTCTGTGAGCTGGTTTCAAAATTGGCCCAGAGTCTATATTTCTCCCAGTGAAAAATGGCTTCGTAACACAAAAGCGTGCAGGGAAAATGGTTACATAGCTGCTGTAACACTGACGATATTCTGAGCCATCAAAATAATGAACCAGACGCAACTCAGTAATTAGATCTGTTTCTGCGTTTCTGCTTTTGGGAGTTTTGCGGATGGTGTAAAGTGACTGAGAATGCATTAAGGATTTAAAAATATGTGCATAATAAGTAGACATTTTATTAAGGCGGATACATATACAGACAATAGAGCCATACATTACCATATCGTTAAAATTCCCTGCAGTATTTTTGTGTTATAGATCTTGGAAGTGGAGAATAAGTCCAGCCGGTTACTGTAGGATCTACTGCAATATTGTCTTCCTAAGTGCATATTGAAATATTAAAGCCACAGTATGTAACTTTTTTCCCATAAACTGCAAATAAAAGCTACTGGAGCTGGTGAATGAGTCATATCAGGGGTTTTTTTGTTTTAGTTTTAATGAGTTTTCTAGCCACATGTGCAAAACAGAACGCTCACATGTTCGATTTAGGATAAGAAACATTTGATTGTACCACAGCAGGAAGAAGGAAGGAAGGAAGGAGGAGAGGTGAGGGCAGAATTATCCTGTGTGCAAAGTGTGAAATTATACAAATTATACTAACAAACAAAAGTATTAACAGTGGACCAGAAATGTTAGAGAGATAAAGCAAATGAAAGCGAATGTTACTGACAATAATAACGCCTACACTTTACATAATTTATTTACTGCATAAAACGGCATAAAGAAGTTCAGCTCCAGTCAAATGAAGCTCATTGAGGCTACAGTTTTACTCACTTTAGACCAGGAGTGTCCAAACTTTTTCTCATTGTGGGCTGCATTTTCAAATGTTTTAAAATTGCAAATAAAAGCATGTAGTTCGTTTTGTTTGTGTTTATTGAGCTGAAAAATATGTCCTTACTGTGAGCGGGCTTGCGTCTCCACAAACCTGACTCTGACCTGAATGTTCTAACCAGGCTCAGGCCAGATTCATACAGTATGTTTGTCACTCTGTCTTGAGTTCTACATGTTCTGGATGTTAATCTGGAACGGCTC
>KN519790.1:5263-16877 GCA_000787155.1 Scartelaos histophorus | reverse complement strand
CTTTCCCTCTCTCCTCTTCACCTCCCTCTTTTCTCTCGTCTTTCTCTCTCTATGTACCCCCCTCTCTCTTATTTGTCCATCTTTCCTGTCTCTCCTTCCCTCTCTATTCCTCTTCTCTCTCACACCTCCATGTATCAACCCCTCCTTTCTTTTCTCTCTCTCCCTTACCTTCTTTCTATCTCTTTCTATGTATCTCTCTCTTAACTCTCCCTCTCTTTTATCTCTTTTTCACTCTATAACTCTTATTTCCTTCTGTCTTTCTCACCTTTCTGGCCCTCTTCTATTTTCTCTCTCTCTTACCTTCTCCATCTCTCTCTCACTCTCTCTCTCTCTCTCTATGTATGTATCTGCCCCTCTCTTTCTTCCTAACCCTCTTTGTCTCTTTCTATGTACCCCCCTCTTTTATCTCTTCTTCTTTCTCTCTCTCTCACTATCACCTCTGTCTATCTACTCCTCTCTTTTCTCTCTCTCCCGTACCTCTTTCTCCCTCCTCTCTCTTATGTCCCTCTCTTATCTCTCTTCCTTTCTCTCTCTCTCTACCCCTCTTCTCTCTTTCCTCTTTGTCTCTCTACCCTCCTCTCTCTTTTCTCTTTCCTCTTTCTATGTACCCCCCTTTTTTCTCTCTCTTCTCTATCTATCTACTCCTCTCTTTTCTCTCTCCTTTACCCTGTTTTCTCTCTCTTTCTATGTGCCCCCCCTCTCTCTCATCTCTCCATCTTTCTTACCTCTCCTTCTTTTGCTCTATTCATCTTCTCTCTCCCTCTTTCTCCCCTTTTTATCTATCTACCCCTTCTCTCTTCCATTTCTCTCTTATCTTTCCTTTTTCTCTCTCTCTCTCACTTCTCCATCTATACCGATCCTCTCTCTTTCTTCTCTTTCCTCTCTTTCCTCTCTCTTCCCTCCCTTGGCATGTGTTTAAATTATTCATCCTCCCGTTGTCTGCCCATAGGCTCAGTAGGTGATGGTGCAGTTGCCTGGCGTTGGCTCCGCTCTCTCCTCCTCGAACGCAGAATGAAAAAGGGAGAGAGAAAAAGAAATAGAGAAAGAGAGAAAGAAAAAGAGAGAGTGAGAGAGTAATGGAGGCTCCAGATACAAAACAACAGAGCCTATAGTCTTGCTCAATGTGCTTCAGGCCAGAAAAGACATTAAGAAACGCCAGAGGAGAGAGAAGGAATGATTTAAAAAGAAAAAAAGAGAATATAGCTCCACTGTATTCAAATCCGTTCAGCCTCTTTTAGACTATAAACCATCAGCAACATTTCTTCTATTGTCAATTTCCATGGCAACACTTGGGATTTAAAGATGCGCTGTGTACCTTATGGATTTTAGGTGATCTATTTGGCGAGGTTGGATCACGATGGAAGCCGGTTTGTGTATTCCTTTCTCATTTATTGACTTAAAAAATTGTGCTGCTATTAAACTTCATTCAACACAGTGATGAAGTGTCTTGCCGGAGGACACAACAGCAGCGGGCCTTAATGGGTGAGCGTCCCCACTGGCTGCCATTGTGTTTGATGTGATGTTGTGAACAAATATATCAGAGACTAGACAGTAGATGGTGTATATATAAATGGACATGGTTAACCCGCTAGCCGCCATGTTTCAAATAGGAAGTGAGCCCGGGCGCCATGACTCCACTGACACTGGCTCCGGTTCACTTTCTATTGAAAAACTGACGCCCTCTTTCTGTTACTGCTGCTGTTAGACTCCTTATTATTTAGGTCTTAAAATGTTCGTTTAAACCCGCTCTACGTGCTCCTGCTATTTTTATTTCACTATTTTTATATCCCTAAATGAAGTTTGATTGACAGCGCCGCTAAATCCCTATTTTGCTGTTCTCATTTATTGTCCTTTATATTTCTTTAGTGTTATCTCACATATATAGTTGTAGAGACCTTTCTTAGACTTCGTTTTCACCTTGATGCTAATGTAACCTCTTCACAAAAGAGAGATGACTAATGAGCCTGTCATATCCGTTTACAGTACAGCAAAACGACTGTGTTGCTCTAGACACCTTTTCTTTAAAGCATTTCTTCACGTCTAATTATATAAGAATACAACAGATAGACAGTAGTGAGCCTCCAAATGTGCAAATCATGTATCAACTTCCTTTCTTTTTTATTCAGTATATAATATGATGTATTATATGATAACCACATGTAGATGGAGACGAAACAATAATTGTTGCTGGATTAAAGAAGCAATGGAAATACAGAAACGTGCCCACGGGTTCAATACACCGGGATGAGAGTTCTTTTTTACTTTTGGGTTCTTTTTAAAGACATCAGGGAGACTCACCAGAACACAAAAAGAAAAAGCAGTGAAGGAAAACCTAAAATCTGCCATATCAGACCACAGTAAAAGAAATAACCATATTTTGGATTGAGAAGGGGCGCGGCTCATTGGATTGGAGAGCAACAATTTCAAACGCTGGATCAAGGAGGCCATTGAAATCAGGAAATGAGGCACAGACAGGATTAATGGTGATGATGGAGCGTTCCTCCTTTCACACACCTGGGACACCCTCCTCCAGAGAGCACCGGGCGACGGGAGGCGTGGTCAGTCTGAGCGACCTGCCAGGTCCATCAGGCTGACCACGCCTACAGGAAGTAACAACAGCTGATCACCAACACCGGTGACAGTTCTGAGGATGGCTCACAGCAGCCGAAACATGTCTACAAGGTAAATACACATTACTGCATTGTCTTAAAAAAGAAGTATAAGCACATAAGAAGACAATTTGAACATCTTTGGCTTAAGGAGGGTTTTTTTACTCTCACACACAAGGGATACTGTCCTAAGGAAGTCAGACTGCAAATGGCGCTGTCATCTTGCCTCCACCTGTAGGAGACCACAGGGAGCAGTCAAAACTGCCAAACTGAAAACAAACTCTTGGTCTGACAAAAACCTTTATAACTTAAATTATCAGAAGACCAAATGAAGCTCATTGGACCATGTAATGTCATGTCATGTGTAACATTTTATATTGCTTTTTAAACAAAAATACAAAATAATTATTAGAATAGTTATTGTCTTGTCTGTTATTGCCATCTGTTATTGCTGAAAAATTATCTATGGAACAAAAAGTAAATGCATTTTTTTTAAATCCTTCTCTAAGCAGGAGGGGTGCTACCTTCAACTGCCTCTCTCTGGACTGGTTCTTTTCTTGCAATGATACTTGAAAGTCAAAATTCCAAACATGGAACTCAGCTCCACATTCACTCCTGTAACTGTCTCAATGAGCTTTATTTGACTGGTGTTAAACCCTGTAGTAGATGTCACACTAACTTAGTCCACTTCTTTATACTGTTTATAGACTCGACCCAAAAAATACAACTTGATATCAGTGAAATGTCTAAAATTGCTTCATAAAACGATTGAATTCAAATACCCAGTGGGCCTTCACTCACCTTAAAAACACTGCAGCTTTAAACTTAACCGTCAGCTTATGTCCTTTGTGTTCAGATGATTTTGAGATAATTCAGAAAAAAAATGTCATGGGAATTACCTTTTGAAAAGAGCTCCTAAAAGTGTCTCAGATAAAGTGAAAGATGAAATGGACTGATTTGAGAAAAGAAAATGTTTTTATCGTTCCATCTTAATCCCATGTGTTTTGGTGTTAAAAACTGTGCAAGAACCATGTGAGAATACAATGCAGAAAATGTGTAACTGGATTTAATACGTGAAAAAATATTAACATAGAACAGAACTCAGTTAATAAATAAACATAAATATGAAGGTGACTTTCTTAGTGTTGGAACAGACACTGAACACTGCTATTAAAAGGTGTTTTGTAATATAGATTCTAATACATTGTCCAATCAGACTACTGTATACTAAATAATACTTTCACATTAAGTTTTAGATCAAAATTACAAAGCCAAAGTTCAGGATGGTGTATATTTACATGGAGAAAAGCAGGTGACGAAACCAGACCAAGTTACAGGTCAGATCTGTGGGGATGTGAGCCTAGCCTCAGTAAGAATAGAGTTTTTTTTTAAGATGTTTTTCCGATTAAAAGCATCTTTGAATAAATAATAAATGCTATACAGACTGGTTTAACTGGCTAATCAATAACATCTCCATGGAGACGATGAGATGACTCCTCCCGGCCAAGTTATAGGTCAGCTCTGCGGGGAAGTGAGTCCACTCACAGTAAGAAAACAGGTTTTATAAGATGTTTTTGCAATAAAAAGCATCTTAAAATAAATAATAAATGACAGGGGGGCAAGTTTAATTTGCAAATTGATCTACATGGACACGAAAATAATGGGAGAAGCACATAAAGCTGTTACATAGTGCAGCTTTATGTTCAATACTAACTAGTATCGTACAACACCAGAATAACCATAAAACAGAGGCAGGGCCCTTGTTCTCAGCTGGAGATGTGGAGGAGGTTGCATCGACAGTCTGTGCAGCCTCATGTTCATTAGAAGCTCCTGTGTACAGTGTGACACAGGGGAAACAGTGGGAAAATGTGGGAAAATGAAACTGCAGCAACGGCAGGAGCAGAGACAGGGACGGACAGGAGGAGAGACAGGAGCAGTTACATAAGTACAGACAGGAGTAGAAGCAGGGGTGGAGACAGGAGTAGAGGCAGGGGAGAAGGCAGGAGTGGAGGCAGGAGTAGAAGCAGGGGAAGAAGCAGGAGTAGAAGCAGGAGTGGAGACAGGAGTAGAAGAAGGAGTTGAAGCAGGAGTAGAAACGGGTAAAGGCACGAGCAGAGACAGGAACAGGGACAAGAGGATTGACATAAGTAGTAGAGGCAGAAGTAAAAGCAGGAGTGGAGGCAGAAGTTGAAGCAGGAGTAGGACCAGGAGTAGAAGCAGGAGGAGAGGCAGGAGTAGAAGCAGGAGAAGAAGCAGGAGTAGAGGCAGGAATAGAAGCAGGAGAAGAAGCAGAAGAAGCAGTAGAAGCAGGACTAGAAGCAGGAGTAGAGGCAAGAGTAGAGGCAGGAGTAGAAGCAGATGTAGAAGCAGGAGAAGAAGCAGGAGTAGAGGCAGAAGAAGCTGAGGCAGGAGCAAAAGCAGGAGCAGCGACAGGGGTGTAGACAGGAGCAGAGGCAGGGCACTGTTACTAACCTGCTCCTCCTCCTGCTCCTCCTCCTGCTCCTCACCCCCTGCAGAGCACCACCACTGAGACAAACACCTAAATCCTGAAACACTTTGACATGCAACGAATGTTAGCTGGTGCCCAAACGCGAAACATGAACACTCAAGATGTTTCAGGAGAACACTCGAATCTGAAATCTAGACACACGCCGCCCCATAGACTTTACATGTAAACCCGACACACCCTGGCTCATTCTGCACATGAAGGAGCAGCGACTCTACTCTGAGTTCCTCCCGTCTGTTATAAGTCTTAATATTGCAAAAAATAAATGTCAAGTCTCCAGCGATTAATCAAGTAATTTTTAATCTCACTTAACCGCAAGCGGGAATCAAGTCCTAATACCTCCAACGACTCCATCATTTTCTAACCTCAGTCGTTTCTCTTGTATTAGCTCGTTTTAGATCAATATTTTGCAATTTAAAACAACTATAACAGACAAAAACACCATACGTCTTCTTTAAGTTAATGTCTCTTTTCTGTTGTAAAGAGACGCTACGTTCTGTCTAAAAATGAACACAAAAGGAGCGAAAGAGGAAAAGGGAGAGAGAATGAAAGTGAGAAAAATAGTAAAATCCCGTTATTGGGTGAAGATCAGACAGGGGTAGCAGCCAAAGCCCGTGCAGTGAGCTGAAGTGAATAATTGTCTTTATAAAGCGCGCTAATGTGGCGTTGTGTTTTAAAGTGAGCAGCTGTGGAGGTTTGGCAGAGCAGCGGAGCACGGGCTGTGACAGGGACAATAACCAGCTCCAAATCACAATCTGAGAGAAAAAGAGGCGCATTTTCACCTCCACAACTCAGACGGGAGGCAAAACAAAACCGACGTGGGCTCGGCTAATGTTAAAGGTGCGTTGTGTAGCTTTTCTGATGGTGTTACCGCTTTGTCTGGAATGCTTTTTCACAGCGCGATATTAAACCTTTTTATCTTCTCCGAGGCTAAACAGGACCAAGTTAGAGGTCAGATCTGTGGAGAGGCGACCCCGCTCACATTCAGAAGGTTTATTTAAGGTATTTGTGAGCAATAAAAACACCTGTAACTGAATAAAATAAAGTAGAGCTGTTTAATGTCGCACTGTGGGACATTTCAGGCAGAGCGATGACATGTCCATAGAAAATCCAAACCCAAAAAAAGCCAAAAAAATGTTAATAAAGTTGGGGGAAGAGGGGCTAAAATACGCGATGACGCTCTGCAAAAAGGCTCCCAGAGCAAACTTTGGTCTTGAATCCAAACTATTTTTCTTATAAGTCACTGTAAGAACTGCAGATAATGAAAAGAGTGGAGGCAGAAAACAGCAAAAGCGGAAAGAAAAAGCAAAACATCAGTAGCAGCTGATTGTGTGTTTTCTTCTGTCGTGTCCCTGTCCAATCAGAACCCTTCCTGAGGGAATAAAGCCCATTTAACGTGTTTTCCATGTAAACCTTAATTTCAGACTTATTATTTCCATGTAAACGTGGCCATTGACAATAAAGGAACTGAACTGAACTGAATTGAAAATCCGTCTCTTGCCCCCATCTGAGAGTATGTCATCATCTCATTCTCCAACAGAGGTCTCCAGACCTTTTTTTAGCACCAGAGAGCCACAAATTTTAGCAGCCATTAGAAATGTTGTAAATATTAGAGCCATGGCGAGCTGTAGATGAGGTGTAGATGCTTATAAAACGACACATTATCCGGTTATCAGTGCACAAAATTAGTCATCAAAATATAATAGATACATTTACAACGGAAATAGGCATTTAATCCATCAAATTAGAGTTATTCAGCGCAATACGTATGATTCAGAAATCCTTTGGTGAGCTACGTAGGAGGAAGCTACTGATGTCTCCTGAGCGACAGGTTGGAGACACATGTTCTAATTTAATTCCTTACCATAGTATGGAATTAAACTTGTCTATCTCCAGTTTTTTGTTTTTTGTTTTTTTTTTCTGGTGGAGGGTCAGTCACCTGCACAGCAAAAACTGGAGGGTTAACATTTCAGGTTAAAATATTTAGTTTTTAACACACAGTTGTTTTTTTTTAACAATTTGAAAGTTAAATGGGGGTTCGAGTTGGTGTTATTTGAGTTGATACGAGTTGAAAATTGATAAATTCAACTTCCCCTAGTGTTCATTCAACTTCCCTTAGTGTTAATTTGGCTCATCCCACCCACTACTTCAAACTCCTGTGAGAGAAGACCAGTTTGAACCAGTTTTGTACAGAATTTCATCTTAAATTAACTAAAGTGTAGAGTGTAAAAGTGTAAAAATAAAACTTCTCTGTGTGCAAAGTTTTGCTCGTTTAATCTCAAAACGTTACTATGAATCTTGATTTCGGAGTTAAACAGGAACTTTGGTCCAGTGTTACTTAATTAACATTTCCAAAAATGTTAAATGAACTCTCACAGATTCTCATATAAACCTTGAGAAAATATTAAAACAGATTCTGTAAGTCAGTTTTAACACTCCACTTTTTGCTGTGTACTGTCTTCATGAAAATGTTACACGATGGAGATAAAACCTAAACATCTAAAGGGAGACAACTATAGGCTACATCACAGGTCAGATCCGTGGAGAGGCAACTCTATTCAAAGAGAAAATGATTATATTTTTGATCAATAGAAACACCCGTATTAATAAATGCTACATAGATGTGTTTAAGGTCACACTGTAGGACATTCCCGGAAAAACATCTCGGACCCTCCTTTCAGTTAATTCACTTTTACAAACACTGACTTTTATGGCGTTTTCCAAACCCTCTGTCCCATAAACCAACCTTTAATCACCACAAAAGGAGCTTGGTTATGTTCCTAATGATAATATATTACACCAAGCTGGGATTATATGGAGATTTACAGTCAGCATTTGCACAAAGTTATAGGTTCATTTATTTCCACTACATTAAATCTATAGTGAAATGTCATCACCTATAGATTCTTTTGTATCAGTCAATGCGCACTGCCCTTTAGCGCCATTATCTCTCCTATAACCATCATTATATAGAGTTTTCAAATTCACTTTTAGCATTTTTATATGAGGAAAAAGTCATTTGCAAATAAAGATGTTGGACGATGCTAATCCTGCAATGTAAAACCAATAGGGCAACTCGCAGAAAATGAAATGGTCTATTGTCCAAGTAATAA
The DNA here is from genome assembly GCA_000787155.1 of Scartelaos histophorus. Taxonomy (NCBI): domain Eukaryota; kingdom Metazoa; phylum Chordata; class Actinopteri; order Gobiiformes; family Gobiidae; genus Scartelaos; species Scartelaos histophorus. The sequence goes on along the minus strand of KN519790.1, from coordinate 8,649 downwards.
AATAAAAGGGCTATGTATACAGCGGAGGCTCAAAATTAAAGGTGGATTGCATAACTTTTCTGGTGAAGGGTCCGTCATATTTTTTTATTCATGTCTATTTGCGTTATCTCAGCACAACTTAGCAAAAAAAAACCAAAATACAACTGGACAGGAAGTTGGAAGGACGGAAAGTTTTCATGGAGATGCTTTTTTCATTGCCTGGAATGTTCCACAGTATGACATTAAAGCTATCTCTTTTCCATTTCATCAATTTCATGGGTTTTTATTGTGTAAAAACCAGCATCAACTGTAAATGGGCTCACCGCTCCACAGATGTGACCTGTAAGTTTGCCTGGTTGCATTCCCTTTTTGTAGATACATTTGATTCCATTTTGTTGAACTGGCAAATCAATAACATCTCCATGGAAACAAAAAAAAAAAACTTGTATATACCCTTTATCAAAAAGTTACGCCGGGCACCTTTACCAGTCCTAATTTTGATTTCTGATACAGCAAAATTTACTTATTATGTTGTAATGTATTAATCTACTGGAATAGTAAATTTAGCGGAAGGACCTAATGACAGTATAATAAAGATGAACCCCCTTCATGTCCACCACCAAATGTTTAACACTGTAACGATCAACTTGGATGCCATTAGAATGTTTAAAATTGGAGGCAAAATGAAGCCAACATCATATATTTAGGATGATTAACTGACGAGATGATCTAAATGCTGATGGTTTTATGACATTAGAACAAAAAAGCAACTATTTCCGAGCACAAATCTTATTTAATTTGCTTCTCTGTCAAGAAGGAAGGAAAAAATACTGTTTTCTAGCCCTTAAATAGTATTAAGGCTTCATAAAAAGTATAATTTATGATGAAATGTGTAATATATCTATAGATGAAGTGAAAAACTGTTGTGTGAGGATTTATCCAGTAAAACCTCAAAATGTGGATTTTGCCTTTGTAAAAATGCTTAGTGTGGATCATAAACTCTTGACAAATAAACAAATAATGTAAAACACGTTTGACTTTGACAAATTGTCCTTGATTTTTAATATTTTGTGGTATTCTGAAATTAATCCCAGTTTTCCCATTAAAAAGCTGTTTTTGTTGACAATTTTTCAAAGGGTCTATTAGTTACATTTAAAGAGGGCGTATTATGCAAGAAACACTTTTTCTTTTTATCTTTTTACCATTTTTAATGTAGTTATCTCATCAAAAACTACCTGACTACCTTTGAGAGTCATCCATGCATGTTTGAGTAATCCAGAGATCTCTATTGGACAGAATCTTACAGCTAACCCGTAAAGAGGGTTCGAACAGGGTCCAAATCTCCGCCCCCAAAAGTCTACAACACCCACACTCCCACACGTCATTTCTCCATAAATACACAAAAAAACTGTACGCTATGACTTCACAAACCCGACGCAACATGCAGCGGTACCGTTACCATCATGCAGGCCGACTGTAAAGTGATAGCGCTCTGAAGGGGGAGTGACTAAGCGTAGAGAGCAGAGCGAAGGGGGACTCCGAGCATACAAAACAAAATGTAAACTTACCGAAGACGTTAATACGGAGGCGAAAAACTTCAAAACGATAAAAAGTAATATGGCGGTTTTAATAGTACGGCAATTACGGGCCCAAGGAAGCGTTTATACCTCGTCTTTAAGTTGTTTTGCGGAGAGAGAAGGAGAGGAAAAGAGGAGAGAGAGCGAGACGAGCCTGATTGAGTAGAACTGTCTGCATCGGTGGCCAAGGTCAGCTGATAATGGGCAAGATAGAGGACGAGGGATAAGAGAAGGTGTGTGTTTGTGTGTGAGGAGAGAGGGATGGGGAAAGAGAGGGGAGGGAAAAAAGGAGAAAGGGAGAGAAGGTGTGTGTTTGTGTGTGAGGAGAGGGGAGGGAAAAAAGAGGAGAAAGGGAAGAGGGGGGGGGGTCCCGATAATGAGATTTACGAGGCCGAGACCGGTCCACAGCCTAAACCACGCGCTCACATGATTTATAGCTATAATAGACGCATAGCTATAGAGCCCTCACCCACACAGCAATGTCACTGGACGGACAGGAAACCTTTACCATATAAGGAAGATTTAGGAGGGTTTTATACTCGCTCACACATCACGTCAACATGGGACAAAAGCCGGGCTGGGAATAAACCAGGGCGGGATTAGACCAGGGCTGCACGGCAGATGTCTCTGATCTGGACAAGATTTTCAAAGTTAAATCAAGTTATTTGTCTTGTTTTTAGATTTATTATCGACTTACAAGTTCTGGGGCGGCTTAATTCTAGTGTAGAGGGAGTTTATTTTAAGTGAACTTGTCTTGCTTTAAATTGTTTTGCTGCATAGATAGATAATTTCACTATTTTTATTTTCTGAGAGATTTAAGTGTATATATCTTACATTTTGGTGAGGTTTTTGCAGTGTGGATCAGGAATAGAGCAGGACTAAAACAGAACTAAGGCAGGGCTAGACCAGGATTAAACTGGGACTAAAGCTGGACTAAAGTGGGACTAAAGCAGGACTAAACTGGGACTAAAGTAGGACTAAACTGGGACTAAAGCAAAATAAAACTGAGACTAAATTGGGACTAAAGAGGGATTAAGCAGGATTAAAGCAGGTTTAAACTGGGACTAAAGTGGGACTAAAGCGGGGACTAAAGTAGGACTAAACTGGTACTAAAGCAAAATAAAACTGAGACTAAATTGGGACTAAAGAGGGATTAAGCAGGATTAAAGCAGGTTTAAACTGGGACTAAAGCGGGACTAAAGCTGGGACTAAACTGGGACTAAACTGGGACTAAACCGGGACTAAACCGGGACTAAAGCAGGACAAGACCAGGATTAAACCGGGACTAAAGCACAACTAAAGAAGGACTAAATCAGGACTAACATCTGATTAAAGCAGGTTTAAACCACAACTAAAGCAGGACTAGACCAGGACTATAGTAGGATTAAACCAGGCCTAGACAAGGACTACAGTCCAGGACTAAAATAGTGCCAAACCAAGTCTACATCAGGACTAAACTTGGCTCAAAAACTAGAACAAAATCATGACAATTGATTAGCAAGTTTATTAAAGATATGTTATTTTGAGATGCAGATTTTTCCATTTAATCCGCCATTGCTCTAAAAATGATCATTTATCCTTGTCCCCCATAACCTTGCCAGTAGGATGAACTGGTAAATATTTTGTAATTCTTCCAAATGTTTCGTGATAGCACTCAAAAATGAAACAGAAACACCATGAGCACGACTCTCACCTTTACTCTGAACTCCTTTGCTCTTTGGTAAACATTAAGAGTCAACAACGAATCCCAGTTTCAAGACGGCGTATTAAGCTCAAAATAGCGGAGCGGGTCAAAAAGAAATACAAAACTGTACACTTTTCATAACACAA
>KN519776.1:0-16249 GCA_000787155.1 Scartelaos histophorus | reverse complement strand
ATAGGGGTGTTTCCCAGATGCTTCAAGTCTGTACATGCCTGGATGGATTCAGGTTTGCATTGAGTTTCAGGGTGCAGTTCAAAGACATGGACATATTTGTGAGAATTACCCCCAAGGCTTTAACAGTGGCCAAATCTGAATGATCTGGAAGTTTGAATGTTTGCTTGTTTTGTCTCATTTAAAACAAGAAACACTGTCAAAAATATGTTCTTCTTCATCAAAGCACTTTCTCCATCGCTTTCACTTCAAATATTTCACTTTAAACCTTCATTGTAAATCATCTGAACCATTTTCTGCAGCTTTCTCTTCACATCCAGCTTTTGACACGTGAGGTCACTTTGAAGTTACAGAAGATACAATGAAACACATTTCTGTTCTTGTGCCTTTCAGATCTGATACAGTTGTTTGAGAATGAGCACACTGCACAAGAACCAAAATTCTTCCCGGTGCTGATGTGCTGACACAGATGATGCTGCATTTTCATCAAAGGTATGAATACTATTTGTAGTTTCTGTGTTAAAGAGGAGGGAGTGCACTGTAGTTGTGTTGTTATTGGGTTTTTGGAAGTTGCATCTTTTAGAAATTATTTTAAAATCTCATTGACAAATCTGTGACATAATCTGTCATCTCAAAAGTGTTGCACTACTGTGTTAGTATGACTGTACATTCTCTGATGAATATGTTGGAAGAGGACAAATTGTCACCAGTGTGCCACTACAAAACATATAGTTAAGTTGTGCTTTATTGGGAAATTAGTTCTGCATTTGGCCCATCTTTTTATTCCTCTGGGGAAACCTGTTAGGCTTAGTCAGCTTATGCCTGTTGAATATGATAATTTAGAATTATTTCATTACAGTTAAATCATGGGAAACGTGGAGAGTCAAAATGGTGAGCTGTACCGGGATGCATCTGGACACATATCCCGAAAACACACGTCCCGAACCCTCCGCCTCGGCACCAAACAACCAGCAATCACCCGGCGTTCCAGACTCTCCTCCTCTGTCAAACAAGAACACAGAAACTCGGAGGCCTCCACACGTTCCTCCAGCACGCCCAGTATCCCGCAGTCCTTAGCCGAGAACGGAATCGACCCCTTTGACGCTCCGGATGGATTTGGAGATTTCGGAATCAACCCTCATTGGACGCAGCGGATGGCGATGACGCTGAGACCCGAGTCATTCCAACACGACGAGGATAATTTAGCCACGCCCACCCCGGAAACTTCAGAAGCAGATACGGTCGCCCCAGACGGAGAGGATTCCATGGGGGAAGGGGAGGACGTGGGAGATGAAAGGTATATGCTGAGGATGAGCGACGGGGTTCAAGATGGCGGCGGGAATTTTAAAAAGAAGCGCTCAAAGTCGGCAGATATGTGGAGGGAGGACAGTCTGGAGTTTTCATTATCGGACTTGAGCCATCTGACGAGCACTGAGGAGATCATTGATGGGGCGGAGGAAGAGGAGTTCACACATCCCAGAGGCAATGCAGGTGAGAAGGGCGGGGTCAATAAAGGAAACTCATTTATTGCATTAGTGTGGCTTTCAGGTTCAAGGAAAAACTAAAATGAATAATTGCTGAATTTGACTAGACCCTTGAACTATTATTTAACAATTGACTATTAAACTGCCCTAGTTCCATTAAATATTTAAGGTAGAAATTGTCAAGTACTTCATAAAAACATGAATTCACCACAGCTACTTTCTTCATACCCTTTTTTTCCAAAAATCAAACATCAATTCATTCAAAAGTCCTTGGAATTATGCACAAGAAATATTAAAAAGTGATGGTAAGCGCCTATGATAGAAGATTATTGAGTCTCTCTATTTTTTGCAGTACTTAATTCTTTATAGATTTTGATCCAGGGCAGGAGAAGCAATGAATCCACAGGAGGTGGTGGTTGCTTTAACTTCAAAACATGGACATTTAAGTGTTCTCTGCATGTGGTCAGCCAACTCACTCAGTGTAATGGACGGGCCTGGAGCATAGAATGAATCACGTTCTCAAAAATAGTGCTTCCATGCAAGGTTAATGAGGAAAAATGGTGATAAAGTATGCAATAAAACGATAATTACAATGTGATGCGTCTATCTAACATATTAACTGTGCTTAACCAGCTAGATTATGCAACTGTCTTGCATTTACCACCTGTGTGCGTTAGGGTCTGCAGAGAGGGCATCATCGCTGGACCATCTGTGCAGCCAGCAGAGTGCAGGCCTCAGGGGACAGAGGAAACGCTTCACCAAAAACCGCAGCGAACCCGACTGCGACGGTGATGAAGAGGAGGGCGAGGAGGGGCTCATGTCCCCCACAGACGAAGAGAGCGGCGGATATGGGGCTTTCACTCTCCCCTGTCGGAGGTCCCACTGCCTCTCCGAGGGACTCCTGGGGCTGGGGATACCTGCGCCGCCCTGTCCTACTTTTCAAGGACGGAGAGCACAGACGACACAGGTGAAATACAGTTGAATTGCTTATCCGGTCTTTCCAATCTAACCTCATATATAAAGCACGGTCAAAGGGATGTCTACGGTTTACAGAGTGACTTAAAAATCTGAATCATTGTCATCAGGTAGAGGCCCCACCTTTAAATACCTATACACAGAGGACAGATTGTATTATAGTATTAGTTGCTGTGAATCTAGAGCAGCGGTGGGCAAACTAAGGCCCGGGGGCCATATGCGGCCCGTTGATCTTTTTAAAAGATCAACGGGCCTTTCAGACTGAAAGTTGACTTTTGGCACCGGGGACGCACAGGACAAGTAGATCTGCATCTCCTACTGTTCTTGAAATAAAGACAGTCAGGAGGAGAATGATGATGAGAACATCCTGAAGGATAACAGAACTTTCACTGCTTTAAAATAGTACCTCTTAGTTTATTGTTTTTATTTTTTTAAGAAAAGAAAAAGCTGTATTTTATTAATTTAATTTTCAGTGTGAGGCGGCATGGTGGCTGAGTGGCAACACTCATACCTCGCAGCAAGAAGGTTGCGGGTTCGATCCCCAGGTCGCCCGGGCCTTTCTGTGTGGAGTTTGCATGTTTCCTCCCCGTGTCTGGATGGGTTTCCTCCGGGTACTCCGGTTTCCCCCATCAACCAAAAACATGCAACACCCTATGAACAGTGTACAACAAGGGACCAGTGGGGAGTTCCTCCCTCCTGTGGGCTCACCACCTGCAGAGGGGTTCATAGGGTCTGGGTCTGGTGCATAGAGTAATGGGCAGCGTGCTGCCCCCGCGACCCAGCTGGATTAAGCGGGAGAAGATGGATGGATTTTCAGTGTTTTAAGTCATTTCAATAAATAATAAATATCGTGGGACTTGAAATCATTAGTTGTAATGGTTTGTAATGATTTTCAATTAAAATTAAAGCACATTTTCCACATATCCCATGTTATTTTTTTTGGATTAGCTAAATAATCCATCTGCTCCTGGTCCGACCCTTCCATCAAATTTTAAAACCGTTTGTGGCCCACGAGTCAAAAAGTTTGCCCACCCCTGATCTAGAGAATCCCTTATGTGAACTACAGGAGCTTCTGGTCTTCATTGAAAGCCAGAATAGAACAGGAACAGGGACAGTAACATGTAAATAAACTTACTGAGTTCAAACTGTGGGCGCGTGTGGTACATGCTTTTTCCAGTCAAATGTTTTATAATTACTTCCAGCTTTGTGTTTTACAAGTTTCGCCTGTCCCCAAAAACGAATAATTATGTATACGTTTCCTCAAGAGCAATGACATGGTGACAGTAGGATGGTGAAAGTTCAAAGTTCATAGTCCTGATGGAGAACAAGGCTCATACCAGAAACAAACTAATGAATACCAGAGAGTTTTACTGTGTGTGGTCTGCTCCTCGTGTAATGTATAGGCATCCAGAAGGCACTGACCTGGTTTCTTCAAGCTATTTGTTACCTTAAGTCCTAACACTGGTCAGAGCGGGGATTCCTTAGAAGGTCAAAACAACCTTTTACAATGCATCTACTAAGCCTTAGAGTGGATGAAGTTGCAGAGGCTTAAAATCTGTAGTTGTCTCTTGTTTTATTTATGCAACAGAGAAAATGGTACAAAAATAGCAGGAATTTCTTTTAACCCATACCGGGCTCCCTTGGACTGCACTCCCTCCTAAGTGCTTATTATAAATTGATCTTGCTGAGTCGTGGGAGTTGTTTGATGAAATAAAAATAAACATCAACACACAGTGAAACAAAGAGAAGTGCTAAAACACAAAGTACAGTTTAGTCTGAGGCAAAAAGAACCAAAATACTCTTGGTGACACAATAAATATTTCTTTGCAAAAACATACATTAAACATTTATATATATTTATAGGAGCAAGAATGGAAAATACAAATTCTTATCCCAATGTTGAGATCAAAGTACTAATAGTAAGTAGTAATATTGTATGTGATTATATTCTTTACAGTAATATTAGCAGGATTCATAGTAAATAATAAGTGAACAATAGTAGTAGGTTTTATGCCAGCTGCAATTGGGCTTTTTAATGGAATCTAATTATTTGCACTAATTCTGTTCTACATAATTTCACTTTAACTGTCTTGAAGTACCATTATTTACCTGATACTTCTTATGTCTCTACAAAGGACATCTCCGGCGTTCTGGGCGAAGGCAGTGAATACGGCGACAGCGGAATCGACGGCGTTACAGCGGAGATGGACGGAGAGGCGGAGCTCCTGTCGCGCCGCTGTAAGGCCATGTCCACCTCCTTCTCCGTGTACTCGGCGGCCGACAGCAGCATTTTCAACGGGAGCGACAGCGGCAGCAGCAGCGCCGGAGGAGGAGACGGCAGAGGAGGCGAAGGAGGCAGAGGAGGTATCTACGAGAACTTCCGAAAAGAGTTAGACAATCAAGCATGGGTGAGTTCACAGATATTAAAATGATCAATGAAATGCTTAGAATCTAGTAGTAATTCAAGTACAGGTGATTAAGTGCTTAGAAAAAAAAACTGCTCATATATATTATTTTATATTATGGATTTTGTATTATTTTTTTATTTTATTAGATAGCACTTTCTTCACCCTTGTGTCATAGAGAACGCTGCGATTTTTTCAGAGCATCTCCATACATCCTCATATATCGTCACCTTCCTAAAATAATTGCATAAGTCATTTTTTCAGGTTTTTCAGGAAACACAAAAAACTCCCCCCAAAATTAAAATTATGCCATTTTTTTGCCTAAGTAAAAAGTAGGCAAAAAGTGACTTAGGCGATTAAGGAAGTAAGGAAAAATCTTAAAAATTAAAAATAAGAAAAAATGACTAAGAGGTTGAAGACAGCATGTAGGTCAATCAGAAGAATATATTTATATACCAAATATACAATATATCTTTGCACTGATCGGCTTCTAGGTTTGTTTTCTATGGATAAGATAACACATCCAATCCTATACTTGTACATCACAAGTTTAAACAGTACAGACTCCACTGTAAACTTTGAGGCCATTCAATCATCATCTCTATTTGAGGTCAGACGTTGATACACTGTCTGACCGCTGTGTGTGTTGTGTAGACACACTCTGCCAGAGACTGCACAGAGGAGGGCGGGTCAGCGGTGAGCGATGAGCAGAGCAGTGGGACCCTGAGCAGCGCCTATCCATCAGATCCTGCGGTGGGCTCGGCTCAGGGCACCGTCCGCAAGGCCGGAGCGCTGTCTGTCAAGAACTTTCTGGTCCATAAGAAAAACAAGAAAGTGGAGACGGCCACAAGACGCAAATGGAAACGCTACTGGGTCTCATTAAGAGGTACTATACATCATTATCTTGGGATTGTCTTATAAATTGTGCAGTGGTGAAATGCCGCAATACTACAACTTCATCATAAAAAAACCTTTATCCCTTTATTAACGCCTCATTTGTACAATGTACTTGAAATGCCGCAATACTACAACTTCATCATAAAAAACCTTTATACCTTTATTAACGCCTCATTTGTACAACTTAATTACTCTATAATCTACACTGTTCATTGTCAATTTCCCTGGATATTCCTTATAAAAAGTAATATCAGTGTATGTAGTATAATGCATATTTTAGAATACAGCTCGCTTCAGCCTCGCATATCCACTTGATGAATGTATTCCAACTATTTATCGTCACTACTATCCTAATGTCTATTCTGTTTCAAAAAAGCCCTACATTAAATTCTAATTCTATCAAACAAAAAACTGCTAAAACATGTAATTTACTGATGTCATTTTGCTGCCATGTAGTTGCTCTCAGATTAATATCCTCACCTTGGCCTCTCCTGTTAAATCTCTGTCTTGTGCTTGAGTCTGGCTGTAATAACATCAGTGTAACCACAGTCTCTGCCCTTGATTCTCACCTCCACTGTCTCCCCTCTCACCCTCTCACCCCCTCTCACCCTCTCTCACCCTCTCACCCTCTCATCCTCTCTCACCCCCCTTACCCATCTCACATTCTTATGTGTGGCTTCACCATCTCCCTCGTCTCTTCCTTTCACAATTTAATTTTACAGCTCCACTTGTGTGTAATCCAATTTTGTCCCCTTCAAATGCATGAAACGGAGCATCTGCGGCCACATTCCTGTCTGTCACCTCGGCTGTCCTTAAATAAATAACTGCACTGTCCACCTGACCCCAGTCTGTGTTTTCTTTCCCATTAGGCGTTGTCATTGTTGAGAAATTGTGTTCAATGTTAGGTCATAACTCCCCTCGAATATGTTTTGAAGAGAAATAAAATGAGTTGTTTATGGTTTTATTTAGTCTATATAAATAATTACTTTGTCTTTGTTTCTCAAGGTTGTACTCTGTACTTGTATGAAACGGACGGTCGATCAGGCATCGACCATAACAGCACTCCTAAACATGCGCTGTGGGTGGAGAACAGCATTGTACAGGCTGTGCCCGAACATCCCAAGAAAGACTTTGTCTTCTGCCTCAGTAACTCAATTGGAGATGCATTCCTCTTCCAGGTGAGAGACACTGCTATTCAAAACATCTTAGTTACATAACATTTCACAACATACAAAAGATGGCACATTTCTCACAACATGTTCCAGCCTAGTATCTTGGGTCTTTGTTAATAATATAAACTTGTAAAGTCACCCATGGACAGGACCAGACACTAAACTTCTTGGCTCGGGCCTTAAAGTGCACTGAATGAAAATGCGTCTTATTTGATTAATACATTATTTAATGGTTTTCAACAAAAAAATTCAAATACTATTACAATAATATCTGCACCTGTGCCACATTTGTTGTCCATCATCGTTTGAGAGCCCCTTAACAAATCATTTTATTTTACTCCTGGTTATATTGTTAATGTCATTAATGAGTATTTAATGTATTATGGAACATTAAGTTCTCAAAAGACAAAGACTGATGAGAACAAAATGGATCCTAATTTCCCGTGGGGACCCTCTTGGAGCGGACACATGTACATGACATTCAGCTGTGTGGTAGATCCAGGAGATATGTGTGTGTTTGTTTTCTATGACATGTTTAAAGGCCACGCTGTCTGTGGTGACAGTGATCCACAGCAGGGCCCATTGTGTTGCTTTATGATATCACGACAGCTGTCCTCAGTGACATCCAATCAATGCATGAGGAGATAAGTAATACAGTGATAAATGAATTATAATGGCCACTGTTCCCCTGAGGGTTAGTATGACGAGAGCATCAAATCGTTTTTCTTTTTTTTTTTCTCTCATTTCTCATGACTCATTTCTGCAGATTATCAGTAATAATTTAAACTGCTTTTATTGGCTGATATATAAAAGCTGAACCGGGTGTGTTTATAGTGCAACTAACATTGAATAGATTAGGTTTACCTTAACTATAACCTTTATTGATTTTACAGTGAAGAATTAATTTGTAATTGCCGCTTTTAATTAAATTGTGCAGATATGAATATAATGCATGCAATAAAAAACAAGATAAGATAACATAAAATAAATATACAAGGAATATTAATAAAACTATAAAATATGATCAATCACATGTCACGATGAACGTCCAGTTTACCTCCTGTCAGTCAATTAAACAAAAAAACAAACTGTAATAATAACAGCAATGTCTAAGAAGCTAGAAGAAGTTTATTTAGCATCAGTATAGGACCCAGTCTAGTCCAGTCCAGTCTGGCCATGTTTCTACTGTAGGGAGTATTATACCTCTGATGACATAGGACACAATAACAGGACTGAGCTGCTAGTGAGAGCCCTCAGAAATTGACATTTGTCTAACAACAATAATAATAATAATAATAATGATACAAAAATTACACCTTGAAACTGTTTTGAATTTCAGACCTCAAGTCAGACGGAGCTGGAGAACTGGATAACTGCGATCCACTCGGCCTGTGCCACAGCTCTGGCCCGTCAGCACCACAGAGACGACACGGTGAGGCTGCTCCGGACCGAGATCCGAAAACTGGAGCAGAAGATCGACATGGACGAGAAGATGAAGAAAATGGGAGACATGCAGCTGTCCACAGTCACCGACACCAAGAAGAGGAAGACCATACTGGAGCAGGTTTGGAACGCTTTATTATGGTTCATTTTAATATGAAACATCTAGAAAAAGGTCTGTAATTACATTCAATTCTAACATGTCATTTTGATATGAAAAGTTTTGAAAGAATAAGAAAAAAATTAAGGATTTTTTTTTTTTTACTCTGGTCTCAGTTTTAATATTGACTTCTTTCCTTTGTTACAACATATGCAGTGGCCATTTTGTTTAGTCTATGCTTCTTGTTTCTACTTGACTTGAATGAAAACGACCAAAAATTTGATGTCCCTTCTCTTTTTAAACTCTCCAAACTGACATCAGGGCAATAAACCATCTTTACTGCGTGTCGTCATCTCAACAAAATGTTCAGACCCAGATGTTCTCAGTCTGTTTCTTTTCATTCATAGAAATGTAAAAACTACACAGAATATGTCAACAATTTCTAGAAGACACATGCACAACTCACTTATTTTAATTATAGTTTTGGTTCAGAGCTAGCTTAAGATCAGGTTTGTTCACTTTCAGGGAAACTTTAAGCTTGAAGCCTTATACTAATCTGTGCGCGTCTGGATATGTCCGTACATCACATTGAGTGGTTACCTTTTGTATGTACACACTAAAATAGAGCCTGAGAATTTGCTTTCACATAATAGACCTTCATGTTTGAGCAAGTCTCTGTGTTTTGTACCTTTTACATTTTGAGTCAATGAATAAAACCATAAAAAGCTGGGGCAGTTGGGTAACTACATACATGTTTAAAAGAAAAAAAAATCCATTGTTAACATATTCATTATTAATTCTAATTCTTATTTTTAAAATGTGTTTGTTATTTACCTCCATTGCTCTACAAGCTGCTGAAAATGCTAAACACGCTTGCAAAATACAAATGCAAACTCTGTTGTTTTATTTTCTTTATTACAACTACAAACCTAACCATAGTTTACTTTCTGTTGATAAGAATGTAAAATTGTACATAGACTCATAAATCAAAGAGCAGCCGCAAGATCCAAAATTACATTATTGCTCTCCACGGGTTTCAGAGCGATAAAATTTTGCACAGTTCTCATAGCAGCTACTAATTCAAAACAATAATCTTTTGAATGGTGGAAAATCTTAAAATGTTCCGTATAAACAAGAAGATGAAACCCATTAATTAGTTATTTTTTTCTATAAGCAAAAGCACACAACATAAACAAGCATGAAATGAGTGGTTCCAGTATTTTCTTAGGCAGCTCAAGTCCAGTTAGTGTGTGATGTGCCTGAGTGCACCTCCCACATCCCACAGTGTGATACACTGTACATATCGCTGCAGGTCAGTGACCAGTGGGGGCTGTGTGTTTGTGAGCAATGCTTCAACAACACTCCCACATCTCACCGCTTATTAGACCAACACAGTCATCCATCTTATATAACAAATGCTTTGTTTAAAATGGTTTAAAGGGAATTTACCAGATGTATGGATCTAGTTGAAAAAGACCACTGCAATGTCCAAATCAACCCAGAATCTGCTTACTTGGCCTTCACGCTTCGTTCTCCTTCATGAACTCAAAGTCTTTACTGTATAAGATGGTACAAGATAAAAATGTAACTTTATTTATCCTGCATCCTGCCTGGGACAATTATCAATTTGCCTGCTTGTTGTTGGACATTCTGTATTTTTGAATTTGTATTTATTTATTTATTTATTTTTCTTATTCTGCTTCATTCTCTGACATCTTTGTTTGCTAATTTAACAATTTTGTGAAGCCCGCCGAGATAACTGTTGTTATGATTTTGGGCTATACAAAAATAAATTGAATTGAATTGAATTGCATTGGAAAATTTACTTGTCACATTGGGAAGAAAAAATATACTCAAAAATGACCAATTTAAGCAAGATGACATATATAGTACATTCTCAAAATAGCACAACACAGTGTAGACATGTGCTACATCTTAAGGAAACCCATGTGAACAGTGGGAGAAAAGCAACAAGCAGTAAATCTATGTTTACAAATCAGGGTATAGCATAAAAATGACATGGATTTTGAAAACACAATGCCAAACAGATTACATACATGAAATATGAGGGCTCGTAATAGAGGTTTTTATTTTTTTTTTTGCCCAGTTTTGTGATTAGCATCTTATCTACGGATGTTGCATAATCACCAATATGTGTTCGGTCTCTGTATCCTTGTGTTTCCTCAGATCTTCCTGTGGGAACAAAACCTGGAACGCTTTCACATGGATCTGTTCCGCTGCCGTTGTTACCTGGCCAGTCTGCAGGGGAGTGAGCCCCCCAATCCCAAGCGCCTGCTGGGCTGCGCCTCACGGCCCTCCAAACTGGCTATGGGACGATTAGGGATCTTCTCTGTCTCCTCTTTCCATGCTCTGGTATGGTTTTTCAATACTAATATTATTTATCATTTATCTTTTCCACACATTTCCATTTACTGTAGTTCTAACACATTAACTTATTTACACCCTGTACAGAGGTTTTGGGGAAATGCAGGTAGATGAAGGTAAATCAAGGACAAAAAATGCATAAATTAGAAGAAAATAGTTACTTCCAAAGTTTTTGCACAGTATTGTATATCACCCTCAGTAACCCACATGACTTTTATGTGCACCAACTTTAATCAATTCTATGCTTTTGAGCCACTGTGACTCAGTGTTACATAAGATGGTCAGTTTACATGAGAAAGCAGTATATTGGATTTCCCATGATCACTAAGGAAAATATAATGATAATGAAACCAAAAGTAAACACTATATGCATTGTTGGTCAAATTTGGCTTGGATCAATATATGAATCATAATACATCATAATATACAGCACTATTTTATATCCCCTACCATTTTTTTTTACCAGTATCAGCATGCCTCGTGGTCTCAGTATTGATCAAATCTTAGTTGAAAACAAAGCAAATCGTTTGGCCGATGTTTTGTAACGTTTGTGGTGATGACAGGTTTTCGCCAGTGGCACAGAGTCAACTCATTACCTCATGTTCAGAACAAGTGCTCTTATTGACAGCTCGGTCTCCTAGGAATGTACTAAATGAAACTCGGTATGGGTGGTATGAACAGCGTGACACTTCTGTTTGGAACTCAATAACTGTGAGACACTTTTTTTTGCTGTCACATACACCAACAACATGTAATTTCTAGATATTTATTGCGCTTCTTTTCTTGGTACAGTTTGTGCTTCTTTAATCTTTAAATATTGATTGGAAAATTGTGAAATGTGTTAAGCAGTACAATAGTTAACTCTGTATTTAACTTCAGCCAAATTGAATTAAAGGTTCACTGTGTAACTCTTCTGTTGGAGGATCTCAGTGGAAAAGTGCAGGTCAGATCAGAACAATAAAAACACTTGTTACTGAATAAATGCAAGATAGATAAGTTAAATACCACAGTAAATGAGGTTTTAACTAGTTCTTACAGTGTTTTTGTGTGTTGAGTTTCACCTTCACAAACCTGCTGGTCCCCCGTGCAGGCACAAACTGTCAAAGGTTGATGTTGTCTTTTTGGTGATTGGTGGATCGATACTTGCTCGGTTAGTAAGCTGCCATCCCTCAGGCATTTTCCCACAAATAGGCTCACACCGTCTCTCCCCTGCACCCCTCTCTCTCTCTCTCTCTCTCTCTCTCTCTCTCTTTCCCCTGATCCGCCGACGCCCCCACATCCTTTGTCTCATGTACTCACTGTTGTTTAGTCTGGTCCCATCCACATCTGTCTGCGTTTTTATACATCTCTCAATCTCCGCAACCTCCTTCTACGTCTGGTATAAACATTTCACTTACTGGCCACACTGTTAGCTAAACATCATTACTAGTGCATTGCTTTGTGGAAACATTAGAGTATAGTGTACCCGCTCTGATTGAAGCTTGTTAGTAGTCTGCACATCTTATAATAGAAGTTACTGTCTTTTATCTGTCTCTTCTATCAGTGCAGAACCTGATATTAGATTAGTGTTGGATAATACACTGCCCAAGACCTAAATAGTTACTTGATCAGTTACTATACCTAAGAAATAATGAATTCATTGAGTTGACTTAATTGAGTTTTCCATACATCGCATACTTAACAGTAGTGCAGTGTAAACAACTTTAAATATGTATACATTTTATCATTTCTTACTGCTTACATAAGAAGAGTCCGTTGACCTATTAACAGAGATGAAGGCAGTAGCCGACCCCCCACATGCTGCAGTTCAGATGCAACACAGTCAGCCTTACATTCATGTAAAAGACATCCTTGTATCAGACCACAGAGTGAGTCAGTGTGGCCCAGCGGTTCAATCTGAATTAACCCAGAACTGCCAACACTCATTCGTGTTTGCATGGACTGCAAACTACATGGAGACACAGGCGCAAAGTGTTGATTTTATGTCATGAGGAGTTGAAATGTGGTCTCTATGTGTGTGGGTGTAAATGTCTCACTTGTAGAGCTTGATAAAACAGACATTTTCAGCTGAGATCAAGAAACTTCTCTCATCAACATTAGCCCAGCTCTAATGGACAAACACATTTTATACTAATGTGAATGTACTACTCACTCACTTTGATTCTGCTCTTTATTTATCCTATATTATGCATTTTACCCATTAGATGCTACACAGGCAAATGCACTTTTTGGAATATGTTTAAGACTACTTAAATAAATTTCATGTTATTCAAATAATTTATCTCAGGATCCCAGGTAACTTGTGTAACATGTTGCATGAAGTACATTTCATTGTACTATTTGCTGCACTTTACATACAGTAATTACATGAATCACATTGGACGTTAAGTAAGACACAACTTTTTGGCTTTTTTGAGCCTTCAATCATAGTCATTAAATGTAAAGGGTGAAGACAGGTTCTGAACGAACTGTCACAAGCGAGGATTTATGATATATGTAAAAGGTGCATGTCTATCATTGCTCAGGTGTCAGCTCGGACAGAATGCAGCATCAGAAGGAGAAACCAGGCGGCCATGCCACGCACCTCCAGCAAACGCAGGAGCCGCTTCTCCTCCCTGTGGGGCCTGGACACCACCTCCAAAAGGAAGAGCAAGGCACACCCCTCCATTAACCAGGTTAGAGGAACTAATAAAACTACCAGGACTGAGTTATGACCAGTAACTGTATTTTTATCTGTTGCATAATGACATCATTTTATTTATTTATTTTGTTCTCACTAGTTACGCATATGTGACAAATGTATCTGTTGTCAGGTCTTTGTGGATGGGACGGAGCCGGTGCAAAAACCTTTGGAACAAATGTTTGAGGACTCTGCAAGTGAGAAATCGGTAAGAATTCAACACTTTACTGTTGCAGCCATGTTCCATAATTTATGGTCTATTGGTAAAGTACAACATCAGATATATATTTGCCAATAGCTTAAGTACATACCCAGGGCTAAAATCCCATTTATCTCATTTTTTCTTGCATTGACATTTTCTCGAGAAAATATAAATTGCATGGCTGCAGGCAAAGTCCTTGTCAATGTTTTCCTTGCTCATAAGTCTACATTAAAACCACTGAGGCAGCTGATAAACCCTTGTACCAGTATAATGGGCTCATAAAGACCCCCAGGACTTTAACATCTTTGGATTTTCTGCCCTTTTTCACGCAAATTATTCTTTTGATGCTCTGGATCTGCATTTGGAGGTTATTTGGGGTGAAGTTTTAGATCCTTTGCTTTTCACTTCAAGATTATCTCAGTTGAACAAGACTTCAATGAACATGGGTTAATATTAGATAAGACTGCACAACATATTAGATCATTTATTGATAACTGAAAATTAGAAGTGGTTCAAAGTCTGCAGTTCACTTATATCTTGATTTTTATGTTCAAACTAAATCAGATATATCTTAGATATCCCTGTTCTTGTATTATAATTGTAATTATATGATTTATAGATTATCCAATTAAAATATACAGTTATTGTGTTGTTCAGTAGTATATCAGTATACATACATACATATGAGTTTTTATGTATGCCAATAATCCTATTTTAGATGCTTTTTATCCATTTCAGCATTTAATTTTCCCATCCACCTTTAACTTCTTCATTTTCCTATTGCTGTATATTATGCTTTTCTTCATTTTAATTGCTTGGAGGGCTAAATCTGTCAGGATCACAGACCATCGACTGAGGGGGTATTTGTGGCTGCTAATCCCACTGAGGAGAATTTGATCTGATATTTTCAGATCATTAGCTTTCTGATGTTTCGGCTAATTATGCGGACACTTGGTACCAGAGGACTTGGCAGATTTGCACCATCTGTTCCCTGCCATATTGACAGTTGCAACTTATAGACAATTTAAAATAACGAGTAACTTTTAATTATTTAAAGACTTGACAGGATTGAGACTTTCAGCCAAAGTCTTATCAATGATGCAAGCTGAAAATGTTCAATTACCCAAGGGTTGCACTAGGACAAGGCGGTGAGCTTTATATTTTATGAGTGCTGGCAAAAGGAATGAGATACAAGAAGTCACTTTGCATGAACTCAAGCCAAAAGGGCAATATGGTGAACTGAAAACGGAATTACTCACACTGCATTCTACAACTTAAAACTAAAATGATTGTTCTTTAGAGCCACATTTCAAATGTTTCAGAAGTTACAAGACATAACATAGATACAGATACGTTTTGCCTTTGTAGCATTGACCCCTTAAAGGTCTCCAAAACTCAAAATGCTCCGTTCCATCTTGTGACGTCATGAAGCTGTAGTTTTCATGTTAACAGCTTTTACCTTTTGATTAGAAGAGATGGGCAATTTACACAGAAATGACTGAAATTACACAAATTACTCTAGAGAAGGGGTGTGGATTTTAAAAACATAGTGGGGGACTCCATGTTTTACCACATGACATCACAAGGTGGAATGTTATTCAGGGTTTGTGCGTTAAAAATGTATGAATACTGTATGAAATGTATGAAATACCAGACATGTTTGTGATGAGGAAACATCATTATCATCATTATAACATAGATCAGTTTAATATGGAGCTTTTAATATGAAAATTAGAGAGAGGGGACAAGAATGGCAAATATTCTTGCATTAAAATGTTTATTATTCCATGAAATCACTTCAGGTAACAATGTTTTGAGATTGAGTATCACAACTTCATCACAGAAACAGCAGCCACATTGGCAGAAGGGAATCTGATTCTATCTGTTTTACCAAATATCAAACTTCTTAATCCTTGCACATAATTCACACTTTTAGCAGTTCCACAAAATACATATTGGTGTATTTCTCTCGAGCTGTAGATGTGAGGGGCTCAGAATGATGCTACATTGTGAACAGTCTCTCGGTTTCCCCTCTAATTGTTCATATGCTGCGCCAGTGTTTGTTCTGGGAAATAGAAAAGAAAAATGTGTTGCCTTGGACTCCCGCCCCACAGCAGGGGGGTATCGGAGATGGACCAGGAGGGGAGCCAGATGGTGCTGGGGAGTGTGGTTTGCTTGAGGGGGGTGCATGTCTTGCCATTGCCCCGATAGTCTGTTGTCTTGGAGCCTGCTTGTTTTGATTGTTTGTGCATATGAGAATGTGCATCTCTTATCTATGGCCAACATGCAGCACAATCAAGTTCATTTAAAAAGACCTGATTCCTTACTGTCAGCAGATTGTATTGTTTGTGTGAATGGGAAATGATGGGTAGATAGAGTGGAAGGAGCACCACAAAGACACCCAATGATCAATGAAATAAATTGAAAAAGAAGGGATTGTTCAGAGCATTGGAACTACGTAAAATAGAGTTAGAGACATCAAATTATGTTATATTTTATTTATTTATTTATT
>KN519774.1:46844-60197 GCA_000787155.1 Scartelaos histophorus | reverse complement strand
CAAGAAGGAGTAGGACAATTGTATTTCCCTGAAAACAGAAGTGCAGTTTATTAAAAAGTTGCTCAAATAAATGTAAATACCTGTATTGCTCACTTCTAACCAAATTATCATACATAAACATTTTGCATTGTGTCCTTGAGCAAGATTAGCATATATTTAACCCACTCACTGTTTACCTCATTTGGCTTGCTTCCATCAGACACATCTTTTATTTGCTCACACAGGTGAACGTTTTTGGTTTTGGGGCAGACAAGAATGGAAATTGGAATCACTACTGGGAGCTACTTCAAGACAAACACTTAAAGACCGGAGTTCATCCTGGTATCTATGAATATAAACTCATTCAAGAACTGGCAAAGCAGAACAAAGTCACCTTTTATAAAGGCTGGTGAAACAGGCAGACGAACTGATACTAAATAGTTTACAAAACTGTCACTCTGTCAATGTGTGTGAAAGACAAAAATCATGCACCAAGGACTACAGGTGGAAATTGGCTCAAGTTCTACAGCTTGGTACAATGCGTATCTCCTTTAAAGGTTTATTGTGGTTTATTGTGCATTGTCCCTGTCTCATAATTAAATAAACTAATGACTGTGAGGTGTGAAGCCATGAATGAAATTATCTAGCTCATCTATATACCAAAATGTGTTTGATTGTATACTTTTATTTGTATAAACTGTACACCTATGCTGCTGTTTTTCATGTTTTTCTAATTCTTACTTAGTTTGTTAGGATTAGGACCTGCACTGAATTTGTAAAAATGTAAAAGTTATATATAGTTTTGCTTCAGTTATGTGGCAGTTTATTGGAAAAAAATAAGTGCATAAGAAGAACAAAAAATACAGGAAGTAGTGTTGAGTTCGAATGATTGCATTAATAATTTTAATGCATGACTCAATTTAAGTGGTAGTTGTTGGTGTGTGTGGGTGTGTGTGGTTTGTCATATGTAATATGTTGTTTTTTTGCCAATTAAATCAGGACCTTTTAATTGTTGTTTTCCTGATGTGACCTTTACTTTTCTGGAGTGCCTGAATTTCTTGTTTTATTTTCTTTTCCATGCCTTTTCATAATGTATAACCAGACATATACACTATATCTCAGGGTTTCCATGTCTTTGTAAGTGATGTGGTGGGTGGAAGAGGTTGGGCAGAGGGATTATTTATGCATATGTGATATTTGACTTGACAAACACGCTAAAGCTTAAATCAATACATTCTTCAGTGCACATCACGTGTGGATCTCTGGGGAACTGCTTTTTGTGGAAAGTACAGACATTTTTACAGAAGTTCATGAGAAAGAAGAAAATAAAATAAAATAGAATAAAACAAATTTATAGTGAAACAGGCATTCATTCTACAGGCATTCATTCTACAGGCATTCATTCAAAGTGTATGCAAAAAACTGGAAATGCGTGCCATGTCATTTCAGGCAGCAGGTGTCCCTTGTCCATTGTCCATTGTATTTGCGCCCCGTGTTATCTGATCAGCCAACAAATAATGCAGACATGTTAACATGCTGATTTTACAGTCAAAAGACTTAAAATAAACAAATGGTAAACGGGGTCAACAGCAGTGGTGGAAAAAAATCAAATACAAAAGTACAAAAGTTGTATTTTCAGGTATCTATACTTTACTTTAACTTGACTTTTGAGAGCAGGTATATGAGTTTTCAACAACATTTTTAAACTGCAGTGAAAATAATTTTCTGAAATGGCCAGGGGGGTTATTTTTTGGCACATTCATGCTGACATCCTGCTAGATTTTGAGTTTAAAATATGAATACATAAATAAAAGTAAAAGGAGTAAAGACATTTTAAAATGTCCTTACTCCTTTTAAACTCATTTTAAATGTCCTTAAGTCACTTCTGATGCCCATAAATCCAAGCTTTTCATGCTTTAAATAAATATATGTAAATATACTTGTATAAACTATTTTTCCCTCACAGTTGGAAGAAACACTCAATTTTGATACTTAAATAAAAGTACAGATAAGGAGCAAAAACAAAAAACTTAAGAAAAAAAAAAAAAAACTACTTCAGTAAAAATTCAAAGAGTAATTAAGTATTTCGCACAGATTATGAGCTCTAACAAACTTTCAGATTTTTGCTGAATTTTGTTCAACAAAAACAATGCAATATTCTTTCCAGATGTTTTTATGTGTATATTTTTGGTTGCTCAGACTTCAAATGTTAAATATGCATTTTCGTCAGGTCTCAAACTGTAACAAAAAATACAGTCCTGTTCAAAAATGGAGTAGAAAGTACAGATACCTGTTCTCATATGTACTAAAGTAAAATTAAAACGTACCCAGTTTGAACTGTATGTACTTTTTATGTGGTGTTTTCCTAGGGTTTTACTAGGGTATTTTTGCTCTTGTATCTGTGTGATTTTAGTAACATAACTGAGTACTTTTCCCACACTGGTCTTCAGTGGATGACAGCTCAATAGCATTCCAGGTGATACTTTGTCCTCTAAGGTTGACAGAGGGAAGGGCATTCCAACTACTTCCTTAATTTTTCTCAGAATAATGCATGTCCTTTTCATGTCAGCTGACACAAAGAGACAAAGCAAACCATTGTCTCCTGTTTGGAAACAAGAACCACGCTGAACAATGGAATATGCTGAACCTAGATTGGGTAACAGAAATAGCCAACCATCATTTTTGGTGGCCAATTAAATGTAATAAAATTGGACAAATTAGCTAATCTTGAAACGAAGGCCAAATGCATCTTGGTCATCTGTTTCTGTGTCCTCTAATAAAGGTGAACTAGAAGGTCAGCAGGCTCAGCAGGCATATCTTGCTTACTTTGAAAACTGTGTAGTGGATTATAAAATCAAATAAATTACAGATGTTCCTTAATTACGAAGCCTTTTTGAGTAAGACAAGTGGGCACAACATCATTATGTCCTTGTGCAAGACATGTTGCCTCTGGATTCAGCGTATACTGATGTATAAATGAGAGTGTGTTTGTGAGAGTGAAGGGAGTGAATTTGTGCATATCAACAATCCCTCATTTACATGTATAATTTATGCACTAGCCCAACCAAATAACAAATATTTATTTATGGTTATGCGTTAACATTGTTTATACTTTACCTTTAGATATGTTTGACTGTTTTCTATTGTTAAGATCTAGAGTCTGTTCTTTGGAAATGCCAGAATTTTTGCGTATATGATTATGTTTTGGCATTTTTAAATTTTTTTTTGTTTTGTTTTATATTACAGTTTAAAATGTTTTTTACGTTATAGATTCATTTTTCATTATTTCATTTAGTTTAGTTTAGTTTATTTTTTTTTAAGTAATAGGAACATATAAAACAAACTGTGCTTCATGTATGCACTGTAAATAGTGAGGCACAAAAAGGGCTAAGTTTTCTGTACAAAGTTTTTACCTTCCCACTACCTTCAGTTTGACTTTAAAAGCAATGCCGCCCTCTAGTGAACAATTTGTGGTATAAAATATTCAGTTATAGTAAGTTGTATATCATCTTAAATTTAAAATCCAAATTTGATGGGAACGAGGTAATCAGACTGTAATGGCTTCCTAACTATAATTAGAAACAATTATGTTTATTGTTAGTGTTAACAGCTGATGTAGGTGTAGTAGCTACTTAACCTGTTAATCACACACGGCCTCCATTGCTGCAGGTCTTCTCCATTAACCTACCTGATTGGCAAATAATGAACAAGTCATCAAATTGTCCTATTCTCTGAGTCCCCATAGGCTCTCTATTTTTAGCTTGCCCTGTTGCAGTGCTCCCACAAAGAAACAGGAAATCTGATAAAAGTGAATGGCACAGGAACATATCTAAAAGAGCCTGTGCATTCTTGTCATACCAGTAATGTTGCACAATGGTCTCTATTTCCATCACCCCACTGCTGCCACTGCAGTTCCTATAAAAAGGAATATTAGGTTTGCAGTTGGTAGTAAACAAATTTTCATAGCTGACTTGTAAATAAGTCAGTTAATATGTATATTATATGTTGATGATTTATTCATATTTAATATACTGTATTTTATGTACTGATAAAACTCATGTTAATGCCTTAATGAGAGAGAATAAAAGTATTTCAATTTACCCTTATGTCTTGTGCAACTTTTTTTGCTGGTGCTGCAATGTAATGTGAATGTAAAAAAAAGCAAATTTGTTTAATGATTTATTGAAACATTCACAATAGATTTAACAGTTGTACATATGACAAAACTATTGCTCTTATTTTTGTCATTGAGTCTTGGATTAACTTTGTTATGCATAACTGCTTTTTCCAGCCAGTTCAAGTAAACAACCTTCTCTCAGCCTCTGCTGCGTCTGCTCACAGCTGAGTGTAGGATGTTTACATGGTCTGGGCTTGAATAAAATGGCAATGACATACACTTCATATACTACTAAAAAATATATATCATATTTTCCTCTTTATTTTACATCCTGTGTCTGTGGACACCGGCAGCAGCAAACATCAGACTGAAAGCTCGGTTGACGGACAGCTTCCAGTCGGGGATGTTTACAGCGTCCAAACTGCCCGCTGCTCAAGTGCACTTGCTCAAGTTTACCCAGGTGATGTCAGCATGCGGAGAAGGTCATGAAACGCAACATCAGCTACAGATCTGAGTTAAGGGCTTTTGTCCAGTTAAGTCCTGCGGCAAACCGACACTCTTACACTATTCCTGTAAGACAAAGAAAACAACAAAAAATATTAGTAGATGATCATACAACATGACATGTGTTTGAACTCATTGAGAACAAGTAAATGAACATATGTTTATTCAAAACGTCTTTAAAATTCCCTGTCCATTATAACGTGCAGGTAACACCCATTGTAGCTTCAAACAGTCGTGTTAAGAAGAATATTGTTAAAATAAATAAAACCGTACAAAAGTTGGTCTGACCTCATTTCTACTGCACAAGCCCAGCTCTGTGTTAAATGGCTGCTCATGAGGTCGACTTTCAATGACAAAAAGAACATCGTTTTCCACCGCAAGGTCAACCGCTCGCATCCAATGCTAAGCCTAATGATTTACGAGCGACAACAATTACGCACTATGAAGGATTACGTCAACAATAAAACTTTGTTTACACATTCAGGTTTGCATTGATAAAGGATCCAGCGTTATGTTGCTTACATTAAACGTATGTCATGCGGCACTATGTAAATATAAACCTGTGCAAACAGGCTTTCGAAAAGACTGATGTCCTAAGTAACGGTGCTATAGTTAAAAGTTGCACAGCTGGAGAGCAAACACTGTTAGAAGGCCAGCTACTTTGTCCTATCCTGACTGCAACACTGAAAAACATCACTTAAACGGACTGAAAACACGATCTGTCTATCGCCCATCCCGGAATTATTTCCACCTTGTCCAGTGAATTCCAAAAAGTAACTTTGTATGGAGACGGTGGTTGGCAAAAACAAGCATTAAACAGATGTAACTGTTAGCACTAGCCTGTGTTAGCAGACGTCCTAGGCTATGGGCTAGCTAGCTCTCTGGCAGAGCTAGCAGTTAGCTCGTGACTGACCCTAACCTTCTGATGTGTGGCGGTCCTTACCAGCGGACAAAGCGGTCATTTCCTGCGGTGCTGACAGAGCCTCCAGAGCCGTGAGTAAAGTCGGGTTTTTGGTACATTGGAGTTGTATAGTATCCTGTTCGGTGCAGCCTGGTAAGTTTCCTTCCGTTTTCATTCACTTGTCTTTATTTTGACCTTTGGTTACTCGACACCAACATTGACGTCATTGTCATGGCAACAGAGCTCCGCCCCGTGAGCTCGGACACTGCGAATAATTGCATTTACATCCAACACTTGACATTTCCACAGGGTTTGTGCTCACACAAACCGCCCGACTGGTGTTTTTCATCTAGATAAAAGTGTTGTACGGGCAGTCATCCTGAGCACAGGTCGCTGCTTGAAAAACATTAGAAGAAACTATAGTTCTCCTGACAGTCCTGATGTAGCCCTATTAGGTAGGTTCATCTATGTTGGTGAAAGTGACTTGGTGAGAAGTAGGCCTAGTGACTTGGACAACTGTGTGTATGCAAACATGTTTGCTCTTGGAGCCTAACTGGAAATGCAAAGTCCTAGCTATAGTAATGGGAGACTGTAGACATTAAAATGTAAACCAGCAATCATAAGAAACATGCTCTAAGTTCATTAAACACTCACTTGAGAGAGCATTAGTTCATGTGATAGAATCTGATTGTACTCTCACCAATAAAGGGTGTCATGTAGAGAATATTACTCAGAAAACATTGTGACTTCATTGGACTAAGTTTACAGAGACTGCATTTTTCTCATTATCACCATTTTATTTTGTACTATTTTTGCTTGAACAATCCAATAGTGCACATTTATCATAGGCTGTATATTCTACTTCACGGGCCTGCAGGAAATTGTTGTCAAAGCTGCTGTTTTATACATTGTCCACTAGATGTCAGGCTTGTACTTCTTATTCCATTGTCTCTCCCTCTTCAGGTTGGCATTTAACAGTTTTAATCATTCTTTCCTTACGATATTCTAAGTGTCTACGCAGTGGTGCGAAGTATGACGTGAGATTGCAAAGATTACACAATGCACATTCCCGAAGTCCCCCGAAAGTGCTTGAGTGATAATAACAGTAATCATTAGTACTGGGGTAAAGTGGTGTAGTTTCTAAATGTCACATAGCGGTGGATTTCTTAATAATTCATGCAACATATCTGAGTTATTTCTTATGAAAAGGCCAGGCGAAGAAATTCCATCTATAACCTAACCAGGAAAATTGATTCCCTTGTCTTTCTGTGTGGCCTGAAATTGCCCAGAGCTATTATGAGACGAGCTGATTTTCTGCGCGCACTGGAGTGGAACGTTCTCACCGTGTAGGGTTTTTTGTGATATGTGCGATAGCGAGACCAGTGGTAAGAGGTGTGCTGTCATGTCCTTCAGGCTGACTCTATAAGCACTCACAAATTTCACATCTGTACGTGAAAAAATAAATAAATATGTAAATCGAAATGTTTGTATACTCCTGGCTTGCCTATGTTTTAATGAGTACTCATGCTATTTATTTAAACCCAGTATACAAAAAGACAAAAACTGAAACTATAACATAAGAGAGTAGGTACTGAAAATGATATAAGTTGAAAATGTGTAAAAAATGCAACTGAAAGATTCCTCAAACAAACATTTTGTCAAGGGTTTTGATGTCACTAAAAATTAGAGACAGCAAATTATGTATTTTAATCTCATCTCATTCTAATGATAAATTATAATACACGAAGCCTAAAAACAAGAATAACCAAAATTCCAAAAGTGCTGCATGAAAAAGTAAAGTAAAAGTAATCATAAAATATTCTTAGTGACACAGGGGAAAAGCTGTACATTTTATTAGAATTACTTTAAAAATTACTTGTATAGCTGACCTGTGACACATATTTTCATTTCTAAGAAAATCACATTTTAGTTGCCATAGTGCAGGCCCATTTTCTTGTGTTACTGATGTAATTCCACCCAGCAGCTATCCAATTTCTGTTCAATAAGCCACTGCTTCATTCATCTCCTCTGTCCTGTTCAGTGTCAAGGGGGCAAGTGCCTTCTCGGACGGGCCACAGACGAGTATCACACATGGATGACCTAGCACAGTTATGGATACTCACTCCATGTTCATATGTATTGAGAGAATTGTGTTGTTATGTCAATGACAGGAAACCAGAGCATTTTTCATGACATTGACAAAGACGTGTGGGCGACTAGAATTTGTCTGCAAAGAATGATATGAGGTGAACTAGAATGAATAAATGCAATATATCAGTAAATTGCATCTCTATCTCCATAAAAAACATATAGCTGCATTCATACCCATGTGTCTCAGCAATTGCACCCACTGGACCAAGCCCAGTTTTTTTTTTCTTTTTGCTAGATGGCACTGTAGATTTGAATAGTTAATATAAGTTTGTTATTTTTGCTGTCACCTTTGTGGAAAATGGGTTTCCAAAACATAACTACAAATTCCATACACGAGCCCATACACCATGGCATCACAACTCAATTTCAACTTCATGTTATCAGCAACATTTGGGGAAATATTTGCTAACTCAAAAGATATAATATTTTGTTTTTTAATTGTTAAGGCCACAGTATGTAACATTTAAGACAACATTTGGATTTTGGTTGTGTTTATTTGCACTAAAAAATATATGTCCTTAATCTGAGTGGGCTTGCATTTCCACAAACTTGACTTTTATTTGGCCTGGAGTGGGGTTTCTTCCTCCTTGTTTCAATGGAAATGTTGTCCCTTTGGCTACAGTGTTCCACATAGCATAAAACATATTCATCACCATAGAGAATGTTTCAAAGTATGGTTTTAAATTTCTATTTCCCTGGAATCATGTAGTCCAAGTGCAGCCTTCAGTAAGTTACAGAACACACCTTTAATTGCCGTGGCAATTCACACTGAAAGTCATAGATAACATAGCAGCAGATGCTTTAGATTCTTTGGGGAGTGATGCTGCTGCTAAAACAGTCCCCAAATGTTACACTCCAGTAGAGACACGGCTACAGTTTGTATGCAGTTGAAAGTCGTTGCCTGGGTTCACTTAATCTTGTAGACAGTGTGTGTGAGGTGTACTCAGCATCACAAAGGTGCCTCGACAGGAGCAGTGCAGGCTCTTGAGTCACATCTGAGCTCACTAAAGTCTACCAAATCCACCTTTCAAAGTCGACTTACAGAGTGCATGTGTAACCAGTGACATTTCTCATCCTGGATCAAGTGGATTAAAAGTTTTTTAACCATACTTTATAATGTCATCATTTGAACATGTGCTCAAAGAATATAATTGTCCCTGTCACTGGTGGCGGTGAAGAAGAGCAAGAAATGATGGAGTGGTTGAGGTTCTGTGCTGAGATAATCTAGATCATGTGTTCAACAAGTGCTGTACTACTTTTTCTTTTATTTTACCACTGCTTATAGATTTTTTTGCAGCATATTTGATGGGATGTCTTTTCCTATTTTTGCCACTTAAGTTATTTTGAATTAGTTATTATGTATTACTTTGTATCTTTAATGTATATAATATGCAAGTGAGCTACTGTGTCCAAGTATGAATAATTTCCCTTGTGGGCTGATAAAGTGTGTCTAAATCTAAGTCAAAAAGATATATTGTATATATAGGTTAGAATATAGAAATTGAGGTACTGACTGACAGTACAGATAAGCAAGAATGAGAAAGAATTAAGTAGTTTAATTAAAAGATAACATAACAAAAGATAACATAACAAAATTGAAAGTATGGTGGGCTAGACTTTATTGACCCTGTAGAACAGACCTGAGCGTTGTACAGCTCCCGGACCACATACGGCCCTTTGGTTGACTCTGACTGGCTCATTTAAGCTAATTTGGTATTGCAAAATAAACATATTTTATCATTCTACCTCATGCATGAACTAAAGCTGCATTGCTTTTATTTTAGAGGGTTTTTTGGTTTTTTTTTTTGAAATTTTTTAAACAGACATTTTATGTAAGGCAACCTCACTTTTTCATTGCCAGTCTAACCAGCTTGTCAAAACAATGCTATTTACTGCTTTTATAAAGAAATGCAATTATTAATATGCACAGTTGCAACTGAGTTAAGTATTTTGGCCTAGCCCTCCACAATATTTTCTGCTTCTCATGTGGCCCCATGGAAAAATAATTGCCCACCCCTGCTGTAGAATAATTCATCTTTAGTATTTGATCCAATCCTTCAGTGGTGCTAAAGAGCAGTATTGCATCCATCTCTGGAGCTTCAGTGAGGTTTGGTTAGGAGTAGCTCACATTATAGTCTGCTGGACATGTTATTGAGTGCCCAGAGTAAACCTGGTGTGATTACAAACATAAAGGCTCCACCCAGTCTAGGAATTTACCAGTAGCATTCTTATTTTTTTCTACCATTTTGCACATTCAATTCTGTCACGGTATTCTCCAGTTGTGGTCATCTAAACACCTTAACAAACCTCCTTTTGCCCACAGCGATCTTCTTCACTGGCTTGGGAGGATTTATGCTTTGTGTTAAGTAAGTCTGAAGCTACTCATGTTATCTCACTCCGTCAATAGCAAATACATTAACAATATCTAGTCCCTGCAAGCCCACTATTAATTTACCGCCAGTCGTCCCCACAGGGCACCGCGCAATGATTGTTCGAGGCAACCGGCTGTATCTGCTTACCCCCTCCCCGGGACAGAGTGTCGCGAGTGAGGATCGATGTCCACCCAGTTCTCCGGTTTGGATGTGGGGGGGATAGGAAGGGAGGGGTGGAGCTTTGTCCCTTCTTCTCTCAGATGGTGGAACATGGGCCTGTCCCGATCAGAGGTTGAAGAGGACAGAAGTAATGGATATGCGCTGCTCCGGTCGGTGACAGGAAGAATGGGCCCGCCGAGTGACAGGTGATGGGCAGGCAAACACACGGGCATTCATCACATGGAGAGGCGCGTTTGTTCTCCGGGGAAAGGTTTAGGGAGCAGTAATTGAAAGTACAAAGTGACGAAACGGTGTAACAAAAGATTAAAGGTGATAGCGGACAGCCCTGTCTGGATTCCTGTATTTGAGGATTGTTTTTGGAGCAGTTTTATATAAAGTGTGTAGGGACATTGGAAATTTCAAAGATGTTATTTAAGGTTGTTGTGTGTTATTTCTTTTGAAGGGCTTGTACCAATATCTTGTCCATGTATTTGAGCAAAATGTATCTGTCCCAGTCCCCTTTGTACTGTCCGATAACCAGATATTTCGCAGTTAGCATGCTAGTTGTTATTAGCATTACTAGAACAGCAAGACTCTTCTCTGGCATCAGAACGTTATGAGAAGTGCTTATTAACTCATTGAGGTGAATAATTAGGATCCTGCTAATACACAGGGTAAGTGAGTAATAACTTTGAACCACTGCAAAGTATTCAAAATGAAGTAGTTCTGTTTTTTACATTCTCAGAAAGTACACATCTGGTACAGGACCTTTAAAGTAGAAGTGTAAATTCTACCAAGAAAGTGTATCTACCTAACCACATATCACCTCTCGGTCACTGTTTATAAAGCACTGTCCTTTGCCCCTCTACAAATCATGATCAGCATTCTTTTAGAACAGCTGAGGTACCCTGTGTCCAAAAGCGGAAGAACCTTTACCCACCTTCATCGCTTCATCTCCTCTTCTTTTCCACAACCTTCATTTGGAATAATATCTCCTAAATACAGATGAAATGGCAATTTGTACTGAAATAGACCTTACTTTTGTGCTAAGTTCGGCTACCTGCTGGGTGTTTCTAAATTGCTTTACCTGAAATGGTGCAATGTATGACATTTTTAAAAAATCTGTCAGTTATTCATTTCCAGGTATTTTTATTGCTCATACATACTCTGAAAAACATTCAAAAGTATATGAACGGGCTTGACTTTCTTCAAATCTAACATGTATCTTGGCCTGGTGCCGTCATCTGCTTGTTTCCAGGTAGAAAGATTAAATGTCATAGTGTGGTACACACAGGCAGATGACCGAGTTAGTAAAATGCCTGTATTTTCACTTCTTTAAAGCAGGTCTATTTAGGGTGACCAGATGACATTGGCTGAAATTCAGGACAGTGTTGGTTGAAATTCGGGACAGGTGGATGTTTGAGCAATCTTTTAATAGTTTACTTTTGAGATGAACCCTGAAGCAGCCAATAATGTAATAAAATGTCTGAACCAATAACGTAATAACCTGTTACCAATAATGTAGTAAGTTATTACATTATTGGCCGTTATTACATTATTGGCCGTTATTACATTATTGGCCGTTATTACATTATTGGCCGTTATTACATTATTGGCCGTTATTACATTATTGGCCGTTATTACATTATTGGCCGTTATTACATTATTGGCCGTTATTACATTATTGGCCGTTATTACATTATTGGCAGGATTTTTTAAACAAGCCAATAATGTAATAATTTCTTAATATCATTTATGTATTTAAGAGAGTAAATTAATCATAAAATCACCCTGATATATCACCAGACATTAAGGAATCATGATCATTTCAAATACTTCACTGACCACAGTATTTAAAAAAATATGGTTCAGACTGGGGTTGGGTGATATCTAAATGTTGATAGTTAAAAGAAACATTATAGCCTATTGTTAGTTTTAACAGCATTAGTTTATCAGCGATGGTGAAAGTGAGGACGGGGGGGAGACAAAAGCACTTGGTGCTCTATGTACTGTGAGTAATGGAGAGCTACAGTACTGCCTATTAGGCCTCGGCTCCACTGCATGTGTATTTTGCCCTACACAAACATAAAAACTGCAACTTTTGGATGCGTAATTTTTAGAATGCAGTAAAAGTGAATAAGAGCGGCTCCACTGCACGTGCTCGCATGTGTATAAAGCAGCACGTCCTGTGCATGTAGATTTCAGAAAATAGGATACATCCCATTTTTTGATGCTCTACACAAGCGTAGTCGCGTATCTCCGATGAAGTACATAGAGGGCATCTATTGTTGTATTTGTGTATTTACCATCAGCACATGTTCCTGGGGCAGTTCTGTATCATTTCATAGAGCCCAGTTCCAGAAACACAGTTAAAAAGTGCTTTGAAATATACTTTCAGCGTTTGCCGTGGTCAGACTGTTTTTTTTTTTTTTACTATTCTCTGTCCAGCATGTTACACAATCTTACACAGGTCACTTGATTGTGGCCGATGTTAAACCAGCAGGTTTTAATCACCCCGAGGAAACATGACTTTGTTATAATCTCTGCTGAAGCTCCTCCCTCGGGAATTCCCCTCCCCAAAACCTTGGGAGGGAAACATTCAAAAGTATCAGTTGTACAGTTGTGTAGATTTTATTGTTTTGCTTCCAGAGTCATGTACAAACACAGAGTGATATCCAGAGCACTGCTGCAGCCCTGGGGAAGTTCATGATTGTTGTAGTTGATGTTAGTTAGTTGTTTTTTGCAATATTCTGAAAGTGAGGTTAACAGTTAAAATAAAAAGACTAAAACAAAATAAAAAATCTCTGTATCTTTCAGAAAAAAATATGTTTGAGAACCAACAAAACACAGACCACAGATGGACAAAATAAGTAAACCAATTAAAATTACAGAATTATATTTTTCCCAGTGAACATTTATCATGTGTTTCTACAGGGTAATGTGACAGGAAGAGGACTTTTTCCAGATGCCCTCCCTGTTACTGAATTTTGAAGAAAAAAAGCAGCACATTTGCAGTACATGTGCAGTATGTTTCTGCAGAAACATACTGTTCTGTTCTGGTCCATTATCGTATAAGAGAATAAAAGGTGCTTCAGCTATATTTAAACATGTACATACAAAGTAAATTATAAAAATGTAATCTGGTGTTATTCTGGTTCACAGGAAAAAAG
>KN519774.1:16260-46771 GCA_000787155.1 Scartelaos histophorus | reverse complement strand
CAGGACTATGGAAAACTAAAGTGGTTTTTACTTTAAAACCTTTTAAGGACATTTGACATTGCATGTTAAAAAATAAAACTATAAAAAAGGCAAATTTTCATGATTAGGTAATATAAATATGCATATTCTGCATGATTTGATCAAATTTCACCAACTCGAAAAAGTGATGTTCAACTTCTGAGAAAATGATGCGCAGAGGGGATTGAAATAAGTTTCAATTTTGTATTCATAATTTTATTGCACTGTTTTCCATATTTTTTTGCACTAATTCAGCTAAAAGGTTTCAGTGATGTAGAGGAAAAAAAACTGGCCTTTTAACAGTAACAACAATAGTAACAAAACATTCCAAAGGAGTGTGACACTTTTACATCTTTGATTAAGCGATATAAAAATAATTATTACATTATCATTTGCAGTTATTACATTTGAAAGTTTTTAATTTATTTTTAGGTTATTATATTATTTGTTCAGACATTTTATTACATTATTGGCAACTTATTACATTATTGGCTGCTACAAACCCTCATTTTCACCACCACCGGCATATGCCTTCGGCCCTCTGCTTACTTCATTATCTAATTGTATTTTCCCAATCAGTGATACTCATACAGTATGTAATGGGTGTTGGATGACTTTTGCAGAATTGGGTGTTATGCAAAAATTGTGGGCAAATTAAACAACAAGCACGCGACCCCACGACGGGGCCAGTACAATGGCAAAAGAGCAGGAACATCCATGGCCCAGACATCTCTGTTTTCAAGTGCACCTCTTCTGAGTGTCTCCCCTGTGTCCCTCACTCATCCTAACCACAACTGTGGCAGCTTCGACCTGACTCGACCTCCTCCTGTACCCACAACCTTCTTTCCCATGAGTTCTCCTCTTGTCCTTTTAAATCCTCGGCTAGCTTGATCTGTAGCTTTCCATCAGCGGTGGCAACAAATTCATGACTTCTTCTTGTGCCTCCTATTGGGCACCTCAGTTTTCTTGGACTTGTTTCTTTTATTAAGTCATTTTAGATGAATATTGTGATGTAAAATGTGCAAATGATAATAGTCCATGGGTGTCATAGATTATGATCATATAGTCAACACAAACACAATAAGTATTTTTTAAATAGTGTCTTTTGTTATTCATGTAGTTTTCAATTGAAAGGATTTGTGCCGTGTCATTTTTCCTAGCACAGTTCTCTCTAAAGCCGGTTAGCAAACCAATAACAAGCACGTGCCAGTCAAGCCATTAATGCAAAATGCTTGTTATGTGGCTTTGTTTTTTTTCCTCTACTACAAAGCAATGTCATTCTGTTGAGATGAATGTAACTTGTAACTTCCCAATCCCTCTATTAAAAGATGTGTGAAATGAAATGAACACACTCGACTATTTTATTCAGGGCTTAATTAAAACGTTTTTAGTATTCATAGGTATAGAAATCCAACTTATTTGCACGATAACATTTATTTAGCTCAAGGATAACCTCTGTGCTACATGGACCTCTAGTTTGACCTTTCCAGTTGAGAGCTAGCGGCTAAGGCGCTCCACCCGCTGTTTCAAAAATGAGCGAGTGCATGCTGAAGTCGACAGCCCCCCGGAGAAAAGCTACTGCCTCAGCAACATCTTCAACCTTCTGACTTCCACAACGCTGAGGTCAAGGGTCAATAATAGGGAATATGTGTAAGTACAGCGTGGAGTATGATATCACTGGCGAGGAACAAGCGCTTTAAGATAAGATTCGCTCTGGCTTCTTGTATGAGGGTAGTTATTCCAGTGGGTGGTCAGCTAGATAGAACAGAATAGCTTTGACATTGGAGTAGCTGACAAGCAGAAAATTGAGCATTTGATCTGTTCCATCTTGAGGAATCACTTAAAAAATCACGGATGTGTTGCTGAGCGTGGTTCTAAACAGACAAATTCAATCAGGTATAATGTCAGGACAATGTTTCAGAATTGTTTTATTTTTGTGCTTTCCGTCTTTTCTACCTTTATGTCAAACTATTCAGTATTGCACTAAACATACAGTCATATTTTTGCAAACCACAATATTTATCTGAAAAGGCTAAAGAAGCTGGTCCATAGACTTTCTCTTCAAAAATCCTGATCTGACACACTACCCCTTCATAATGGTATTTCACTGTAGCAGATTTTCATTGATGTGTTTTATTGATTTAAAGGTAAGTACAGATGAGTGGGCAGAGATAGGGTGTAGGTGAAAACTGAGATTTTCAGAGCATTCAAGCTTCAAACGCTGGACAATAGGATTACTCAAACATTTATGAATCAAAATGCAACTATGAGGTAGCTAATGGAAAGGGAACGGCATTATAACAACAATATAACAGAGACATTCTACTCATAGAAAGGGAACGCCATTATAACGACAATATTTAAGATGTTTGAAATGTCTGCATACACTTCAAGTAAACAGAGACGTTCTACTCATAAAATGTTCTTCAAGCCCTAGTTTGAAATATTCTACTTTATCTTTGGGGATTAACTTCATTTTGTTGTTTGTTGTTGGCAATAATGATGAAATCTACTTTTGACACTAAGTTTGAAAACTTTTGACTCATTCTCTCTATGTTTTTTTCTCTACGTGCACTACTTTTTACATTTTATATACATACAGAAGACATCAAATATTGTATATGGAGTAAGATGCGTTGAATTATGTAGCAAAGGAAAAAATGTCTACAAAATCACTACAAATTTTCTTACATTTATAAACAAATTCTCAAATTAGTCACGTTATTTCACTTTTTAAACTAAATAATTCAATATATCATCCTTTATATACAGTATTCGATGCCTTCTGTATCTAAAATTTGTAAAATAATAACAAAAATAATAATAATAAAATGTTTGGACACGCCCTCTCATTTTTTTTCTTCTTTTCTACATAATTTCATACATCGTACTTCATATATTTCATGTCTTGCCTATGTATATAATATATCAAAACTAATAAACATATAGAAACAAATATTGAAGGAGATGATGAGCAACAAAACTCACCTTCATGTTTGTTCTCCAAACCCAAACACCATTGCATCTCTCCTTCTCACGCTCATATCAAAGTTTCTCTCTGTGATGATAGGTCCTTGTCTTCCCTGGGGCTCTGCAGGGGATTGGTATTCCTGGTGCAAAGTGATATTTGAAGTGATTAAAGGGAGTCGTTGAGTGGAGGTGACAGGTGTAATGGAGAGCAGAGAGCGCTCACCGGGCCATAACAGCCACAGGAGGGCCTCTTCACTGGGACAAAGTGCCAAGTGGGGTACTCCTTTCATCCTCGTATTTGCTAAGGCTATTGTCACTGATTTGGGAAGAGGAAAAAAGACACACCATGAGCTACACAGCCTGCTGGATATTCAGTCATGTGTGGTGAAGAAAAGCGGGCAAACTACCAAGAGAGAGTTTTGGAATAGAACTAGTAACATGTATTTGAAAATGATCCATTCATTATTTAGTGTGTTCAGTTTGCGCTTCAGTGGCTGTGTCCTTGGTTGGATCTGATTTCTCTGGCTGAAACATTAGTGAATTCTGTTAAGTGGGATTATAATGGGAAAATATTCTTTTTTCACGTTTAAATTGAACATATTATGAAAAATTGACTTTTATAATCTTTTAAGCATGTTATGACAGTGTTCCCTCATCAGAATCTCAAAGTAGTATTTGGATTTATTAATGGATGTTTGAGGAATATGATATTGTGTTTGAGGCTTGAGTGCTAAAAAAAAGCCAAAGTATTTATTTGGAAATATTAAAAATTCAAACTCTAGGTCATACATGGTCATAAGAGTTTTTCAAAAGTGGTAGTAAAAACACCTAATTGAAAATCCAGTGTTTGAGTGAAATACCACTATAAAGAGGTGAGACCTTTTAGTTCTGTAGTTTTTAACAGAAAGCCCATGGAGCCAGTTCTATTCTGTTTTAGGCCAATACTGTGTTTTAAAATGAACAAAATGTACATACAATACATATCTATGTATTGTCTAAAACTAAAAGCATGAAAAACAAATATGTCTTTAATTTTTTTATAAAAATGTTTAAGTTTGCCCCTGGTCTAGAAGAATAAATTTGATTGAATATTAAAGCAGCACACATACAGAGATAAATATTAATCAACTTTATATCTAGGGTCCCAGTTACACTGTCAATGATCAGTCAGTACTTACTGATTGCACGCATGCCACCATTGTGTCCCTTGGCAAGATACTTTACTCATAGTTAGTTAGTTTAGTGTCTTCATGTGACTAGAAGGACATCTGATATATAAAAAACAAAACAAAAAACTGGTAAATTGCTGTGTGGCAAGCTAGAAAAATCTCTAAAATATATTTGAACAGTTGAAATGGTAAGGGACTGCATATGACTGAGGCCATAGTGACATTTATTGTGTCCAGGAGCAGGATGACAGTGATTGGCGATAGCGCTGTCAGCAGGCCTTTATTAGCGGTGCTTAAGTACAGTGGAGGAAGACGTTAGCGCTGGAGGAGAGCAGGCTAATTGGCTCGGACTGTGCCCTAGGAGCCGCTGTCCCTCGTGTCACATTGTGCAGCCGTGTGCTGTACTGCTGCATGGGGAAACATCCCTGTCAGCGCTCAGCCGTTAGCACCCTGTTACCCCGTAGAGTGGCAGCAGCAAAGAACCTACTGGGGACAGACTGAATTAAAGCTGTAATGTAAACTTTCTGTTGGAGGTCTGCCTCATGCCTGTCTCCATGGACATGTTATTGTGTTGACTGTAATACCCCACAGTATGGCATTAAATATATCTATCTAACATTTATTTAATTCAAGGTGATTTTACCTTCAGAACTTAGCCTGGTGGCACCACATGGTTGTTTTTATGGTGATAAATAATTTTAATACCATTTATGCAACATTCTAGGCAAAGCAAGGAGATTACCCTACCACCACTATACACACCAGAAAGGCTCCACAGTACTGCAGTAATTAGATACTGTGGTGTGTCCACTGCTAACACAGACTGGATAGGAGCTGTTGGTTTAAAGTAGTTTTCTCTGCTCACACAATCAGTTTAAGTGATTTTAGCTGTGAAGATCATGGCATGCTGGCACGGCAACAATCAACATATGTTCCAAACAGGGGTCGAGAGCCATATTTTACTGTTGTCTCCTCATAGGGTCTATAGCTAACATTGCTGCTTTGGGCTTGAGGTGGGGGAGATTGTGGAGCCCTGTGCTATCTCACAGTGCACACATTGCTGTCAGCACTTGGACAATAGTGCTATGTTATCTTCGTATTGAGTGACAGCAACAAAGAACCTGTAATTACCTGTTTTAAGTAGAATTCTCCAAACAAGGCCTGATGTCGGCGATGAAGGAGAGAGGTCTGACAGGTTAGACACAAAGCAATCCCATTTACTCCTCACTACAAAGGTGGAATTCTTTAGAAATAGATTGAGATTGTGTGCAAAACCGAAGGCATCAGCATTTCTCATGAACATTTTAAACAACACTGGAGACAAAATAAAATATGCTGCAATTGGCAAGAGGCAGATGTCCACTAAGAGTGAACAGTGAATGAATGAATGCTAATACATGCAGACATAGTAAGTGCTAATTGTTTGCAGCCTTCTGTTGCATGGCCCTAACGCAACCATCAGGACTGAGAATCTTAGAAAGTGACACAAATGCAAAGGGAGGACGGTAATTTACTTTGAGTTAAGTAACTATACTACTACTATACTCAAGGACATGTCTGTTACACTAATTCGATAACCAAAGTAATACACTTAAAGGTCCTATATTGCACACAATTGACTCTTGTGAGCTTTAAGCCATGTCATAATGTTGTTACCTCCCCGAAAACATACCTGGAGTTGTATTTTGGTTCAGTTGCACATGTTTGAGTAATTCTGTATTATTGGACTGTCTACATCTCTAAAGCTCAAAATGCTCTGTTCCACCTTGTGATGACATAGTTCTCAAATTGATACCTTTTACTTTTAGTGCTGTAAGGACTAATAATTCCAGGGCTGAAATCCTCCAAATGATTGTGGCAAATGTGTATAGAATTAAAAAACACAATGGAGCTGTACAGTTTGCTGTATTACCATATGACATCACAATGTGGAACAGAGTATTTTCAGTTTGAGAGAAGAACTCAGCCTAAATATGCAGTGATGAGGAGTGTGATGAGGAAACAATAGCGTAATATTGTGAGAAAATAGAAAATAGTATAATATGGGTCCTTTACATGCAATAATTATTTTATTTTAATTTTTTTTTAAAAATAATCCTCTTATTTAAAGTGCACATATACTGTATTCAATTTCTGCTATAGGACCTCCAACTGAGACAAACCAATGGTGGTATTTTGCCCATGTTCATTGGAATGTACCACAGATAGATTTCAATTAGTTTTACTGTGCGTTTTGATTCTGTGAGTCTTGTGCCCCACTTGCTTAAACAAGTTTTGCACATTAAAGCTCCTCTCTGAAATATGCGTATAATTGCCCGTGGACATGAGACATTTCTTGAGCCGAACCAGTAAAAACCTAACTGCGCTCCGTGGGACAGTCCTTTCTATTAACTGCGCCGGGGGATGTTTCATTTTTACACTGGTAATTGCGTAAATGGTTCTCTTTCTTTCCATTGTCTCAGAGTGTAAAAGTGTTTGATCTCTTGTCCGCCAGCCCTCGGTCCCCTTGTGTTTGACTTTGAGTTAGCGTATGATGAAAAGCTCAATACTGGCACGCTCTCAGCTGCCCCTACACTGATGGCTGGTTAAGGAAAATAGATGTATTAATGATTAAAAAGACCGACTTCTTACAGTTCCGATGTTTTATTTAAAGTTCAGTATGCTCATTGGTAAAACTGAACAGCAGAACAATGGTAAATGTGATATATAAGTAAGAGCTAGATTTTTTGCTTGTCAGAGAACATGGACAGCGATATAATAATACCCAGATTTCATACTTTGTCATTGTACATTACATACAATGGGATTCAGCTGCACTGTCAGGATGCGATAGATAGAAAATGATAGACAGCAATGTATTTGTTACGTGTTCTGTTCATCTACTCATTGTGCCAGAATGCATACCAGATCCAACACATGATCTACAGATGTTATTTTGTCCTTGAGCAAGACACTCAACCCCCCTCACCCTCAGTGTTTGTGCGCACTGGTATGAATATGTGCATGAATGAATGAGTTGTTACTTGAGTACCTTGAAAAGCGCTATAAAAAAGCGCCCATTTACAAAAGATGACACTGAATAATGTTTTTTTATGTTTTGAAATTTGTGTATTTTAAGCAAAAATTTTAAAAAATGAAAATGGAACTACTTACTGTTACTAAGCACTCAACAGTTCATATCATTGTGTGAGTTGTTGCATATTTTTAGTTTAAAACAGCTGCGCATATAAGAACCGTGAAAACTAACCTAAAAAGAGTATTTACCTGGGTCGCCTTGACAACCGATGTGCAGGGATGAGCAAGGCCGCTGTTAGCCAAATCCTGGCCGTCTCACCCGCCAAGGAAAAGCTTAGTTAAATGTTACATATTTGACATTCCGCGCACAAGCTGATACATGCGAAGCTTTGATTTACTTAAGTGGTGCAGCAGCATATTCGTTCAGGAGTTCAAAGGTCGTTGGAAGGTTATGGTCTCTGCGCTGTGCAAATGTCAATATCCATCATAGGTCTAAGCAGGAGTCACTTACAGTAAGACCTCCCCAAAAAGCTCTGCATGATCTGTCTCTGTAATGCAATATTTTCATTTAAAAGGAAGGAAAATCATTAGCCACAATTTATTATTCAATAGCTGCAAGGTTTTGGGTTACTGAGCATTCATGAATAATCTACAGTTGAAAGTCAAATTTCTATGGATTTTAATCTAACCTTTATAAAATGGTCATAATTACGAATTACGAGTGTGGCGGTGCCGTTGGGTTTCTAAGGTTCGGTTTACATAGAGTTTTGCTGTTTCAAGAGAGAAAGTCAAATGCAGCCTTGTGGTTTTGGAAGTTGACACTGCAATTGAGCAAGATATGTTCCATAACTGCTCTAGTGCATGTAAGTTGTATGATCATTATTCTAATAGAGTGAGCAGAGGTCAGTACTCAGTTACATGTACTCCAGTATATAACAACTTATTCAATTCAATTCAATTCAATTTCTCTTTATTGTCACATGTGCATATACATACAAGATATATAGCACAGATGAAATTGCTGTCCTCTCCCACGTCAGTGCAAACATTTAAAACATTAAAAAAAAAGAAGAGAAAATGTGCAATCGACAAGAAAAAAGAAAAGTGCAAACCAAGTAAACATTCAAGTAACATTCAAATATAGACAAAACAAAACAGAAACATTCAAGTATAGACAAAACAGAGATTACAGATGAAAGTGAGGTAGTGCTAAAAAAATATAATAAATAAAACAGTTATTGATTGTCCATATAAACATATAA
Organism: Scartelaos histophorus; assembly: GCA_000787155.1. NCBI lineage: Eukaryota > Metazoa > Chordata > Actinopteri > Gobiiformes > Gobiidae > Scartelaos > Scartelaos histophorus. The sequence continues at coordinate 38,337 of KN519774.1, read as the reverse complement.
AAATATAAAGATATATGTACCAAATATATGAAGTATTATGATATATTATATGATATATGAAATATATGATATGTTATAGGTCCTGTATTACGCAAAATTGATTTGTGAGCTTTAAACCTTGTTAGATAGTTGACAAAAACATACCCGGAGTTGTGTCCTGTTTTATTTGCACACATATTTGAATAACCTTTTGTAAATAATCTGTTGACATATCCAAAGCTCAATATCTCTGTTCAACTTTGTTATATTACAAAGCTGAATTTTTAAAGTTAACAGCTACCTTTTACCTTTAGTCCATTAAAGGTTGGCAATTCCAGAGCTGAAATCATCCATATTATTCTAGTGTAGGTGTATGGAGCACTTCCTGTATGTGTTGCCTGTTTGAGAGAAGCCTAAATATGCAGAGTTTGAATGCAACAAAATACAATGTACGAGGCAACAACATTATGACATAGATCAGAAAAATGTATAATATGATAATATAATAGTTTACCGACATTTAACTGTTGCTTGAGTGGTATATTTTACTGTTCCCACCTGTGTCTCTTGTAGCACTCTTGCACATATCATTTAGTTTTCCTGATTTTTTTCCCTTTATATTATTATAGATCAGATAAGATCCATTTACTCTCTTACTTAGGTAGTTTCACCATTTTTTTTACTCTTACCATCACTACTTCTACATGAGTAATATCAATTTGACATACAAGTATAGAAAAAGTGCGAATGCGTTACTTAAATATGATGTTTATGTGAATTTAAAAAGGTGCCAACTTTGAGGTGGATTTGTTAATTTATCTTTTTACTGACAGCTGCATTTTCAAACAATAAATCATTTAGAATCCCCTTCTTAGACACTAAATTACTTGGTCTTATCAATAGGCCTACATTTAAAAAACAAAAATAATGCTTTTCTTCTAATAATTTTCTATTTCTATTTTTATTTGGCATGTTTCAAAACTTCTGGATGTTATACTTTCATTTTCAGTTTAATACCATGCAAAGATTAAGACAAATAAGCATCCACAGTGTCCCTGTTTTGGTGGGACATTAGCCGTCCAGTGTGCCTCGGGCCCAAGATGCTGATGGTATCTGCGTATCATCATTGTGCTTCTGCTTAATCGCTGTGGCTAATGACAGGAAATGAAATCATCCAGTGGCGCTGTCCACAGAATAATTAGCTCTTGACCTTGTGACTCTCTGGCATGTTAAGAGTGTTCAGTGATATATTTACGCCGGACATAACTAGACAAGCAGGACTAATGATTCAGTGATTCTGTTGTGTCTTTTTTCTGGAATGATGAAAAAGTTCACTCGGAAGAGATCGGAAAAGAGCAGAGAGGGTTAAGCTAATGGAACGCGTCTGCTCATGAGTTGACTGTACTTGGATGGTATACATATAACTTGTAAGTTTTATCAGTTTTTAATTTTAAGCTGTTACATGTTGGTGCTTTTATACTAAATAAACACAGAGTGATAGCAAATGAGAAATTCAGCCAACTTCCTTATTTCAGTCCAGAGCTGAAGAAGCAGCTTGGATGAGCTGCAAAATGTATTCAACTAAATAAACTTTTGCCCAGTTGACATGTTTAATTTCTCCTTTTGCCATGGATTCTACCTGGACGACAGAGGAATTTTACACACACATAGCAACATTTAAACAATAAAAAAGGATTATTTAATGGAAGATTTATATGTTTTCAATTTAAATTTGTTTTAAAATGTTGCAGAAACTTGCCTCTATACCTGTGCCTCTGTACACCTCAATAACAGCAGTAGCTGTTTGCATTCACTATTCCAATCTGAAAAGTGTGGGTGTGCTTTTACCTGGAGCAATATTAAAATTATTGTAATTGTAATTGTAAATAATTGTGCAAGCATCCCTTTATATAGTTAAATTAATGGTCCCCAAGATATGCCTGGATAAAAGGCAAAAAGGAACAAAATTAATCAAAATTAGGACAATATTTTAATATTTCAGATATTTAGCAATTCCCTAATGCCACCGGATAAGTGCAGAATGTATGTGTTCACTTTATTTATCCATCCATCCACTTTCTTCCACTTATCCGGGGCCAGGTGGTGGGGGCAGCAGTCTAAGCAGGGACTCCCAGACTTCCTTCACCCTGGCCACTTCCTCCAGCTCCTCTGGGGGAACCCCGAGGCGTTCCCAGGCCAGCCGGGAGACATAGTCCCTCCAGCGTGTCCTAGGTCTTCCCCAGGGCCTCCTCCCGTTGGGACATGCCCGGAACACCTCCCGAGGGAGGCGCCCAGAAGGCATCCGGACCAGATGCCCGAGCCACCTCAGCTGACTCCTCTCGATGTGAAGGAGCAGCAGCTCTACTCCAAGCTCCACCTGTGTGACTGAGCTCCTCACCCTATCTCTTATCTTAAGTAAAAAGTCTCAAGAAAATGAATGAAACTTGAAATTCCAAGATCATCAAATCTCAGCTTGTTTATAATTTATGTTGCAAAATTAAAGGCGACTTGTCATCACCTTTACAATAAAAACTGCTCATTGCAAAGCATCCTGATGGTGGTTTAGTCACTTTTGAATACTGGTGAAATCTTCTATATAAATAAATAATAAAAAAAAAAAGTCTATCAGCCTATTACTGTAATCTGTAAATCCTTATAGGAGCAACACAACTTTCTCCATAAGCTTACAATGCTTCTCTCTTCATTGTCCACTCTAGCTGCCCATCTTGACATGTGTGTATGTGTGTGTGTGCGTATGTGCGGGTGTGTGTGTGCGTGTGTGTGTGTTCTGACCTTGGGAGGGCTGCAGGGTGCCATTGATTTGTTTACCTGACACTTTCTCATTAGCTTTTCTTTTGCACAACACTTCCTGGAGAGTAGGAGGAGACCAGGCCACCAAACACGCTCTGCTGCAGACCAGCCGTGATCAATGTACCTGAATGATTGGCGCTGGCAATATAATTCTGCTCAATGGCTGCTTAATGGATGTGAGTGCTCTATTTAGTGGCCACAATAAGGTGCTCTTTTGTGACCGAGACGAGGCATTGCGTGGCTGTGAGGGGGAGAAAATAATATCTCCAAACAACAGGCTGTTGGTTTAAATGGCATTTCAAGGCTAATTGCGTTAGATGGTAAGTTTGCACTAGCTCAAGGCAGCAGATGGAATAGGGGCACAAAATAGAAAAGATTTTATGTTGCAGCATACGCTTCACTTCAGTCAACTACAGATTAAAAAAAAGAAAAAAAAGAAAAAGAAATGCAATTTTTGGTAAATTTACTGTTTCTTATGAATGATGTAATTCTAGAACAGAACATAATATTTGTTAATAATAGTTTATACTGTATTTTTTCTATGAATACATTAATTCCACAACTACAGCACATATCGATGACTTCATAGAATATACAAATAACTTTGTTCTGTGGGTTTGGTACCCATTTTCCTAAGAAGTATCAAATCTATAATATATTATCTTAGGTTTTGTTATGTAGTGAGCTGTTCATAGGGCTTAGTTGTCAGCAGGAGGCAGTGTTGACACTTTCCTCCTTGACTTCCTTTCTGACACGGTCAGTGGCCCAGGATTTTCATCAGTAAAGGACGGCACTTGCAACATAAGATCATAGGAACAGTTTCACAGTTGCGATTGTTGTAATAGTTGTCGTAATGTAGTAGCTAATTTTTTACAGTACAACTACTGTGGAACTTTTGCATATATGTATAAAGTTGTATGTTTTTAAAATTTGCAATATAAAGAAAGAGAAAGAAAGTGGATTTGGATTTCTAGAAAAAGTACAAGTTGTACAAACAATACAAATACTCTGCTATAAGAGTTTCAACCACAAACAGCATAGTAGATTACAGACAGGAATTTAAAAAAGCAATTTCCTCAATAAGGCCTACATCATTTATAAACACAATGTTCCAGAATAGCGTCTCAAACTGTCTCAAACATGTACCACTGGTGATAAATAGGCTGCCCCTTGTATTTTACACGGCCCATGCAGTCTGAGTTTTTTTTATCATCATTATGAATTACTCATCCGTTGTTTCATGCTCTCATGGTCTCATGCTGGACCAGGTTTAGTTTTGTTTTAATCATTGTTTAAAAGTTCTAAATTATGCAAAATTTAGTCTTGTGAGGTTTATGTCAGTTAAAATGTTGTTAAAATGTTGTTACCTCATCAGGAACATTCCCAGAGTTGTGTTTTCTTTCATTCACACATGAGTAATCCTTTATTATTAAGCTGTCTACATTCCCAAATGCTCTCGTCCTTGATAGATAGCCTTGATAGATTAGGGGTTTAGGTCTGATGGAAAAGGCAAATATCAACATAAATGGTACTTGTAAAATATTTTAGACCCACTGCTCTAGAAACATCTTTCTTTTAAAGCACTAGCGCATATGACATTATAGAAACAGAGTAGAAACCAATGACCTATGAGAAGTGCTGACAGAGGCACTCAAAGAGGTAGCACTATCATCCAAAGCTATAATGACACTACACTGTAAAACCATAATGTTCATTTGACTGCAGCATACCTGTGTCTTATCTCAAGGGGCCTGAACACAGAGTAATTGCCTTCTTCACTCATTTAGCTAATTGATGTGGACTGCATGACTTCTTAGGCTGCTTTTACTTGTTAGACTACCTGTCAATACGTGTGCAAAATCCATCCACCTTTGCATAGGTCAAGCATTCCGGTTCGTGTGTAGGAATTCATTAGGAAGATACAAGACGTCAGAGGTTTCAAAGGACAGCCTGGTGTTTAGAAAGAGGTGCTAAGAGATGTTTACACAAAATAATGTGTCAATAGTGTGTACATAGTCAGCACCTTCACAGTTTGGAGAAAAAATTAAATATAAAAAAATTAAAAATAAAATGCTATGTGATCAGCCTCAGTATGTGACTTTTAGGGGGGAAAAAATACACAAAAACAAATGTTTTTGTGTATTTTAGTTGTGTTTATTATACTGAAAAAGATAAAAGATATTCATTTTTCTTGAGCATCTTGCGTCTCCACAAACTAAACTTTCAAACCAAACTTTTTTGGCTTCCACCTGCTTGTTTCCTTGGAAAAGACTGTTCCTGTGGCTATAATATTCCACGTGTATCTTTCTACATGGAGAGTGTTCCAAAGTATTAATGTTTTATTTCCACAAAATCATGCACATGATGTGAAGTGCCACCACCACACCAGTAGGTCACATATTGTACCTTTAAATTTTGTAGTTGTACAACTTTATTTGACTCTTTCTGGTTATTTCAGGCCTTAATTTCCTGTTTCAGTTATGTAATAACCAAGCTGAAAATGTTGCATAAGAATAAGTTTTGAATTCATACACTTACTAATTTACAATGGTGGAAGAAATAGGCCTACTCAGTTTTGTCACTTAAGTAGAAGTACAGATATTGGAGCAAAAAAAAAAAACTCAAGTAAAAGCATCTCATTAAAAAACTGACGCAAGTATTTTGTACATATCTTGCAGTCTTATGAAGCAGTAGTAGTAGTGATTTTTTGTTTCATTTTAGTTTGTTAAAACTACAAACATGTTAAAAAAAAATCCACCTTTCCACCTGCTATTAAATTTAGTGACATAAAAGTATCCACTTTAAAATCTACTTAAGTAAAGAAGAGATACCTCAAATGTATACTTTAATACTTACAGTACTACTTTTACTTTGTTACTGGTAATTTATACTATTCACTGCAATGTTTGTCCATTCTACAGCACACAATACATGGCACTGGGCTGTTTTCATTTACTTGTTTTTATCAATCTGGATTATCTGACATTGTGTTCTGCGTCGTTCCTGCAGGACTGGGGTCTTTAATGTCCCTGGTTTGTATACCCTGGGCGCCTTCACATTGCTTAGAAAATAGAGTGCGAAAGATAAGAACTCTGTCAATATTTGTGGAGGATGCAGTGGTAGCCTCAGGTGGGCGGATGTATCGGTAGGCTGATCAGCTCCGGTTATATAATTGAGATGCATTTTTTTCCCTTTTCTCCATTCTATTTTAATAACTTGAGAAATGTAACCCAGAGGCGAAAATGCATTGGATTTATGTATATTTATTAATCTGCATGAACTCTGAAACTTTGAGTGAGGAATTTCAAACTTGCTTATGATTAAGATACCCTTCGGCAAAACAACTAAAATGTGAGATAGTTTGTTATGTACTATGCATAAAGTACTTTGTGGGGTCAAAAGGTTAGAATTTGCAGCATTATATATCACTGTAAAACTCTAATGTCTTTAGCATATTTCTGAGCTTGTTGGTGACTGATTCATTTCAAACGCATTATGAATCAGCTTACTCTCTAATCTCTCCCCAGAGACCATTAAAATGCGGCTCAAATGCACTAATCTTTCATTCACGGGAGCGACTTTATTTATAGATATGCTTGCCATCTGGTGGACTTCGTAAACAAACCTTGCATGATGGTAGATGTAGGAGTCAAAAGTTGTGTACATGAGTCAGTTGGGTGATTCAAATATTATAACATTGCCAATACAAATAAAAATGCTTTATGTTTTGTTACAGACGTCATGGCAGAGGAGCACCAGGGCAACCAAACTATAAGTAATGTCATGACACAGAGGTGGGAAAAATGACAAACAGTGGACCATTACGCTGACCAAGTGCTTTTTTGATCATTGTGGAATGGCTGCTCCCTCATAGGTGCACAGCTTGTGTCAGTTCTCTAACTATAAGGTTGACAGCACGACAAGCAGAGAGCAAGGTGAGTATTGTGTGTTGTAAGGGAGGTACAGCTGCTATTGACACTGAAAAGCACAATATCAATCAGTACCTTAAAGTATATGATATTATTGGAAGACTGACTTGTGAGCAAGGACAGCTGTCAAATGTGTTTATTTTTTAAAACTTGTATTTTTTTTCCTTGAAAGTAAGTTCTGTTCACATATTGTATGGCAGGGGCCTATATGTGGAAGAGATATTCAAGCAGGAAATATACAATGTATACCTAATCATTTTTTGTTAAAGAAGACCTATTGTGACACCCATAACGAAGTGCCATGAAGTTGTTGGCACCTCTGATGGATAACTGCACATCATGCTAGCAACTTTTAAAATTTGTATTAAACTCTCATATCAGATATTACAAAAATACAATGGACAACCTAAACGCAAAGTATAATACAGTATGTAATATATACACTGCTCGCCCAGAAAAAAAAAGTCGCCACCAAAAAGTAAAAAGGTCATACGCTTTGATAGTGGCTGCGGCATTGTTTTGATAAGCTTCTGCAGTGTCACAATATTTATTTCCATCCAATGCTGCATTAATTTTTAACCAAGATCTTGCATTGATGATGGTTGAATCTGACTGTTGTGCAAAGTCTTCTCCAGAACATCCCAAAGATTCTCAATGGGGTTAAGGTCTGGACTCTGTGGTGGCCAATCCATGTGTGAAAATGAGCTTCCCTGCTCCCTGAACCACTCTTTCGCAATTTGAGTCTGTTGAATCCTGGCATTGTCATCTTGGAATATGCCCGTGCCAGGGAAGAAAAAAATCCATTGATGGAATAATCTGGTCATTCAATATTTTCAGGTTGTCAGCTGACCTCATTCTTTGAGTACAAACTGTTGCTGAACCTCCACCTGATGAACTGTAGCAACCCCAGATCACAGAACTCACTTAAATCCAGGTGGTGACTTTTTTTTGGCCGGGCAGGGTAGTGTAATCAGTTGATGTGCCTTGGGTTTGTACCATGCCCATTTTAACATTACAAAGTTAGAGCAACATTTTACTAAGATTTTAACTTAACCCTCACAGAACACCTGTACTGTGGTTTTATCGTTTTATTTACAACATTTATAACCCAGTGAAGCGCTCTATCTCTCTTATCAATCTAACCACGTTTTTCAGTTTGAAGCAAATGTGTAAAAACTATTTCTCCTTAGTTAATTTGTGTTGACAAAGAAGAAGTTGATCTTAGTGTCATTTTTTTGTAGATATACATGGTAATTAAAGTGCCATGAACTACTGAGAATGTCTGTGGTGTCTTGTGAATTCAAACTCTGCAAATATTCTTTTTAAGGTAAACATATAAAAAGCAGGTTGAAATGTCAAAGCAATGATTCCAGAGGCTTAAAACCAATCACAACTGGAGAACTGCAGACGTTTTCAATTGTGAAACAACAAAGAAAAGCATTCTTTATTGTTTTGTTATTAGAAATCAATAAATAAATAAACAAACAAACAAACAAATAAATAAATAATATACAAAAAAAAGTTTGTTCAAGATCACAAATTATCTGCATACTTGAGATAGGTTGGAAATTAAAGGAAAACCCTCTTAGTGGGACTTCTTCCCACTGACTTGATGTAAATCCAAATTGATTTCAGTGGAAGACGTGTCAGCTTTCCATCTTCATAAAGTCTTGTTTTACACTGTCTGCTGTCACCTGAGGAGTAATTAGCCCGATGTGACCGCGAGCCGGTGCCAGAGTCATGTTGTGTTACGCAACAAAGCTACGCCTGGAATTACAGACCAGGATCAACAGAGAAGAGAGGAGGAATTTTATCTGCTATACCTTTTTAGATGATTAACAAAACAGAATAAATCATTGTTTGGTTTTAGACACCCTTTTCCTGAACCACTTGAAAATGTGAATTTTGCTAAAGAAAAGATAGAGAAAGGAATTTAATGCCATAAAATATAGGCTATACAATCTAATCTAAAACATTCAGAAACCCACTAGCGATGTCTACTATTTAAAGGGGACATATTATGTAAAATAAACTTAGATAAACCCCGTTATAACAGTCTCTCCTTTACTAGCATTATTAGCAAGTAGTATTTTGATTGATTCATGTGTGTTTGAGTAATATTGTCCTACATTTGAGGAATGAGTGCTCAGAAATGTCTGTTTTCACCTTTGGTCTTTGGTCACACAGGTAAGGTTGAAAATGGTCATGTAGCCATTTTTCAACACTGCACACACATAAATGAAAACAGCAGCTTGCCACTATGAAGTTCCCTCCTCTCACTCAGTCCCACAATTTACTACTATAGCCAATTGATTCATATTACTAAGGTTACAGTTTGATACTAAATACCTGACCAGTCTTCACAGTATAATAATTATTACATGAGCATAGTGAGCTAGGATCTGAATTGAAAAGAAAAAAGGACAAACAAACAAACAACCATGCCCAATATAATCATATACAAATAATATGTTGTTTTAAGCAGAAAGCTTCTTCACAGAAGTTCTACTTCAACTTTTACAGAAAATTTATGACTGTCTTGGCACGGATATCAGCCTTTTGCAGAGGAGTGTATTTCTAGAGGAAAAAAACAAATATCGCTATTAATATGTGCACATTTGATCAAATGATATGGAACAATAATTTAAGACTATGAAGCCGGCTGACAAGAAAGTAATATAGCTAGTATTAATGCAATTTTATGAAAAAGTTAATAAAAGAAATCAACTGAACCCAAAAGTCAAACATCATCAATAAAAATATATGAGTGGGTATTGTAATAAAATAAAATATTGCCTGCTTATAGATCATGCACTTATACATCCTGGGTTTAGATGGATATGATGTTTTATCTAAATAGACTTAGTCACAGAGGACTATAGTCCTACAGCCTCCCTCGGATACTCATATGACGCATAATCTTTACTGCTGTGGGCCATCCTCAGCTGTAAATAAAAGCCTGAAGAAGAGGGATCCTATTTATAAGAAAATAAACACATGGTGGTATCCTCCAATGGCCAGGCCCCAGTCTGTGCACTGCTGAAAGAGGATGAGAATAGTATCTTGAGGCAATGTATTCTGTGACTAATAGCATTTATATTATTAATTTATATCAGCTTTAAACATCAGCCCTCAAGCAATAATTATTAAACACGGTGCATTATTTACAGTATAAAAGCCCATTGGAAGTTTGGCTGTTACTGCTGAAGTGTCAAGAGATGAAAGAAAAGAAAACAAGACAAGCTGTAACTATAGTCTATAACCTATAATGTCAGTAGGCCTATAAGTTTTATTATATAGGCACACAAAACAAGAGAGGATGTCCGCCCAGGCATATAACATTTGCAAGATAACAAGATCGTTCTAGTCAAATAAAGTATAGCTTGTCTTTTTTTGCCAGACACTAGAAAAAACACCACCTCCTGCTATGTTGATTCAAGTTTCTAAATTTGCATTACCTGCACAAATTGTAAGTAATTCTAAATCTGATTTTAACTCACTGATTAATAAAGCGTCTCTTTGCGTTATAGGTCAGAGAAAAGCCATGGAAAAGGCATTTCATGGATCCAGTAGCCTAAGGCACAACTTCCCCATATCTGTGTAAACTGCCCCCCGTGAAGTTAGTAGGCAAAAAGATACACTTTCACTAGAATCAACTGGATGAGTTCAGCCCTGGAATTTCCAATCTCTTCTGAACATGGGTATCTGTTAACTTGAAAACTAGAGCTTTGTGACAGAACATTTTGAGCTTTGAGGATGTATACAGAGTAATAATAAAGGATTACTCAAACATATGTGAATGAAACAAATGAGGTAAAATTTGAACATTGCTTAAAGGTCACAATGGTACATTTTGTGTAATTTAGAACCTAAAAAATGCAATTCTATGGTATACACCGTCTATAAACTAAACTACTTTCATTTATATAAAATCATTAGGCTATTGTAATATATCATTTGAAGCCACATGAAAAATATGTTCTTAAAATAGGACCAGTAAATCACTTCCGACAATAACAGGAGGTCTAACTTTCATTTCATCACATTTCCCGGCTAAATCCTAAACGTGACATTCTTGACATTGGCACCTGGTGATAGCTATTATTATTAAAAGCCTCTGTTCTGGCGCTGGTGAATGGCCGCCTTCTCTCTCAGAGCTGAGAGGTGGAGGAGGAGGAGGTGTATGGTAATTCTATGCTAATGGCGGACTTCAGCACCTCGGAGAGCTCTCGCGCTTGGCTCCTCCCCCTCGTGTCTCCCGCCGTCCGCTGCCTCCGCCGCTCTCACTGCCTCCTCACTTTACCGCGGGATACGAGCGAGGAGGCACCGTCACATCACAGCCAGAGCCGGCCGGGCAGCCACACAGCCACAACCGCACACACGACGCACGACGCACGGACCACTTCCACTTTCCCCCGAGGCTGTGATGCGCAACGCGGGACGACCGGCTCCACCACAGCGCCCTTCGGATACATGATACAACCGTGTTTTCGCGTGTTTGTTAATTTTTGTGAGCGATAAGAACTAAGACATGCCGCTGTAGCGCGCTCGGATGACACCAGCTCCTGCCTTTGAGATTCCCGCTTCTCGTGCCAGGTTTGCTAAGTTGGCGCCGTACAAGTTTTCTCCTCGTCTGCTTTGAATAATTGACTTGCATTACATTTGACTGGTTGACTTGGGGCACAGGGAAAGGCACAGGAACAGAATGGGGAGCGAGAACATCTTACCGGAGCTTATGGCGGAGAAGGACACGCTGGACCCGACTTTTCAGCACTCCTTACGGCTATTGGACCAAGGTAAGCCTCCGTGTAAACCGCGTGTAAATTGAAGTGGCGCTGTTAGCTTTAAAGTGGCGCTTGAGGCTGGGCTTTTGGTCAGGGTACTTGACTTATGGTTAAAAATACAACGTTTGTGTGTCTGCCTACTATTTTCACTTGGGTGTTTTAGAAACTAAAAAAGTCTTAAGTGCTTTTTATCAAGTTTGCCTTTAGCTTTCACGTTTACCTTGTTAACTGCTAACAACGTTTACCTTGTTAACTGCTATCAACAAACCCAGGCATCTTTATCCAACATGAAGCTTCTTAAAGGTGCACTACGTAACTTTTCTGTAAACTTTATTACCAAAATAATAAAGAAGAAAATTTATATTTAAAATGTGAATTCATTAAATATTTAAAATAGCTCTAGCTTTCTGCCAGTTAATTCCCAAGTTTTGCGATGGGAGCATTAGGGAGACCGTAGCACTCACTCGACTTGACATTCAGTTTGCAGGCTGGACTTGTCTTCATCCCCATGCAGACATGTGTAAGCCGCTGTGCGAGAGCCGGAATAATCACCCTCTTATTCAAATGTACATGTGTTTCCCCTCTTTGAAGCTAGTAGACGTGACCAAAATGGAATTCTTAAACGGATGGAACCACAGTTTAATTAATCCTTCGTCGCTTTGAAGATGCTGGAAATCTTTTTGGCTCTGCACTTGTCACCCCCCACTTTTGGACTGTCAGGACATGTAAGTATTATTCAAGAGGCGCTGGTTCAGAGCGGAGCAATATGTTTCTTTTAAAGGTAACAGGAAAGCTGATTTGGTCCATTGCCTGCTCTGCTGTGGCTGCACTGGAACTAATGCTGCGAGCCCCCAGACACAGCTGCTGCACGGGCTGCTTTATCCTATCTGACAGGCCGGTCCTGCTCACAGCTTGTGCCCAAACATGAGTCCTCAAGGGTTCCCTAAAAACATTCCCCCGACAAAGTCAGGCATAATTTCTATTTAATGATGCTTTCTCATAGTATTACTTCAGTGTGTATTGTCGCCTCGTGCATTCTCAATCAGACACTTCAGATCATTATAACATCCTCTGCCTCTCATGTATCATCGCTTTTATAGTTTTGTGTAATTCAATGTGGCTTTTACTCTTGGGCTTTAATGTAGCACTCTATTATAGTTTACTAGACTAGAATACTTGTTGTGAACAGTATGAAAATATCTGTCAGATCGTATAAGTTAGAATTCAGTCTGGTAAGTGCGCTCTGAGTCAGAGCTGGTTTATTGGCCCAAGGATAATTGTGGTAATAGTCTTAGAGCTGCAAGATTAATCGCAGTTCAATCAAAAGTGCAGGTGAATGCCCACATTTAGCTATTCATACATATTGCAATTATTTAATACAACATTCTCTGTAAACAACAATATATGCCGTCTCCGTGGAGCCTTTTTACGTGTAAAATCTGTTCTAAAATGCATGGGATTCTCATTAGTTTAGCTTTTCGTATTTAAAGTAAGTTGTCAAATGGTATTTCTGGGTGTGTTTAAACTGTGCACCAAGATCTGAATCTGAAATTTATATATTTAGCATTAGAGTCTCACAGCTAATATTAGGGTATTTGCCAAACCTATCTTAGACAAGCCGGATTATTTTATTCGAATATTCCTGTAGTTGGGAATTAACATGTGAGTAGGCCTTTTACAATTATTAATTCTGAAGCATGATATATTGCTGAAGAAAATATAGATGATTTATGATAATACTGAAAATAATTTATGTGATTGTCACAATTACCCAAGAGCAGAAAAAAGAGCAAAAAAATAAAAAAATAAATAATAAATATACAATATTGTTAAAATATCCTTTATGAAAGTGTTCTTTTCTGTTTAGAGTTAGTTGGAGGTCCAGTATATTGTATCGGGAGCTGAGTACTATAGACACTGCCAGAGATGCTCGAGTGGTACCCTGCAAAATCCACTGGATAAACAAAGCTGGAATAAAACTTCACTCCAGGCTGTTTTCTTTCAAACATAACAACAGTGTATGAGGGCCCTTTGTCACAAGGAAAAAAAAAATCCAATTCCTGCCCCAAGTAAGTTTAGAGTACATTTGTGCACTAGGCTTTGTTGAAGATGAAAAGGTTTACATTTGCCACTGACATGCTCAAAAATATATGGTTTTGAAAGTTGTATCTATTTCTTGTAGAACCTGTATTGTACTGAACATTGATTTCTGTGGGTTGTTTCTTGTTGTCTGGTCTTAGGCCACTGATATCGAGTATTATTATCACTTGGCTGACTGACATGCTCCGCCGCGTCTAGGCTCTGAGTGTTGTTGGCGTTCCTTTCACTCTATGTGGCGCATATGGATGAAGTGTTGCCTCCTTCACTACTTTGATATTGTCGACCAGTCTGGACTCGTGTTGCTCATTTATGCAGCTTTCTTTCCAAGATAATTACCCACTCACTCCAAACCTCTCATTATGTTGGGTTGAAGTATATCATAGGTAACATTTTTCATTGGGCCTTTTGTATCTGAAGTTCAAAGTCGAACAGCTGCTAAAATGCAAATTAGGACCAGTTGGAAAGTGAAAAGTAAGAACTGTGTTTTGAGTGAGGATAATCAGACAGAGAAGGGGGGCTTTTAACTGTAAACCAGACTACTGCTTATCAGAAGAAAAGCAAGACTGTACATTGCACCAAATATGGACATTAGACATCTTTTCTGTGATGTGATCAAACTAAGAGAACTCAGACTACATCCCTGTCATACTTTCTAGTTAATTAGTGGTTAACCAAAGATGTTTTTATGCAATGAACTTGACTCTATTATTGACTATAATGCCCTATATAATGCCCGCATTTATTTTACTTTGGGAAAAAACTTGCCAACATTTTACAAAATACAGTAATGGCATTATTAAGTCTAAAATGTTTACACTTAATGTTAAAACTTATTGTTCCTAGAAACATTTAACATACGTTGAGTCTATTAGATTCTTACAAACTGGAATTCATATTCAAAATTCAACATTCACATACAGACATTTTCATCTAAGCTCATAATGGATTCCTGGACTCTACAGAGGCTACATGCATAAAACATACAATATACTGGTACCATGGAATGGTAATGTGCAAAAATAAGTTTTCCAAGACATTTTGAAAGTTTTTTTTAGCTCAAACTTGTTGTAGGTGTCCAGTGTTTGAAGTTCTGCAAACAGTAATTGGCCAGAGTTAGCGCTAGTCCAATGTCTGTTTCTCCAATGAGGTGAATCCATTCTCATTTGTAGCTAGATAAGGCTATGTTTCACTCAGCACTTTGTTATCTTGTGCGCTGCGCAAATCTAGGTTAGACTCTTTTAAGAACAAGCCCACCATTGGAGGAGCTCTGAATACTTAATGCGTGAAAGACATTTAGCTACCACTTTCCCAGCACACACTCTCCTTCAGTCTTTTATCCACACTACGTCCTCACCGGAGCTACTGCAAATATTGGCCATCTCCCAAACTTTAATAAAAATGATGGAATACTTAGCACCTGGTGTGTCCTAAAACAAAATGTTCACCTAACACAAATTCCCAAATATGCGTTCCAGTAAAGTTAGTTTGTGATATTTCTGTCGAGGGAGAAGATTGCAGTTGGACGCCATTGCCAAAATTAATCCGTGACATTTTATGAAGTAAGCTGAACTCTGCAGTGCACAAAATTTGGCCGAAACCGTCTGCCACAACTCCAAAAAAGTGTAAATACTGTTATCTCTCTCTTCCACAACAGATGGAACATGATGCAGCTTAATAGAGCACTTCTTTTGCCATCTTGCTGATGAGTTTTTGGACTTGATCGTACAATTGGCAGGGGATCGTAGCGACCATGGAGAGACGAACGGGAGAATCTCTAAGCAAATTAAAAAAAGTTTAAAGAGAACTTCACTCAGCCAGAATTTATCTAGATTTTTTATTTTATTTGATTTAGTAATTTCAAAAAATAAAATTTAAATTAAAATTACTCTTAATGTTGATTTCATTAACATAAAAAAACAAACAGTGTATTTTTACACATTTTTTTTCTTCAGAGTTTGAACTCTTCTTCAAACCTTCAAACCTTCTTCATTCAAATCATTTCAAACATTTAAATATAAAGCTCCCTTTGACTGAAACAATCTTCCCTCATTGATTTGTGCATTAACTTCTGTCCCTTAATTTAAAAATGCCCTGGTGCAGTGTAATATTTACATAACCCATGTAATTTTTTTTGTTCATTTTGTTAACTATCTTTGTGACTATTTGAACTCTGTCTTCATCAAATTGTATTTATTTTGTATCTAACAGTGAGTGTGTGTGTGTGTGTATGGTTCTGTTGATTTTATAGTTTTTTTTTTCTGAATTTATGTAGCCTACTGCCCTACTGTAACTGTCTGAAATACCTCACAGCCATATCATTAATAATTAAACGTAATTCCTGGTCTCTTTTCCATGCACAATCAGGTAGCGTTTTTACTGGACGCTTGAAAGGTCTGTTGGTTTAAAGGTAGAGGTGTGTGATACTGAAAAAAACATCTGTTTATTCTATCTATCGTCTATCAACATTATTCATATATCTTGGCGTTCTAATGGAAATGTGTTACATATGTCTTTAAATGTGTTGCAATACCCACTAAAGCTTTTTTTGATATATATGTTTTATTAATAATTCAAAGGACTGAAATCTACAATCTTTTTTTCATTAAATACTCACAAAACAGCTTCCTTTGAGCGAATCATTAAACTCTTTTACTATTCAAATAGCAATGGTGATTTACAGTAATCGCTGGATCTTTGTCAGTTAATTAGACTGCTTTCAGGAAGCAACTGAAAACAGCAGACACTGACCTGGGCTTAAAAGGTTTTGATGATTAAATTAATTTGTCAATTACTTTAGCACAATTAAACATTTGGGTACTTATAATTCACTTGTAAAATCACTTATAAACAAACTCACACAACTGATTTCTTTCCCCCCGTAATAGCAATGAAGAAATATAGAATGTATGGCTTATGGGACACAATAAACACGATAGAATAGAACACTACATGTAAAAGTTTAATTTTATCACCTCATTAAGTTAGACAAAAAGTTGTATGAGAACAATATTTTTATTATAATGAAACACAGCTGGAGTGAGTGCGTTGTAACATACTCGATTAATCAGCTACATTATGAGTGAAAAACAATAGCACCGTTTCTATTAAATCTGACATACTGAGACCGTTAAGCACACTGCAAATATCTTAAAGGTCCCATATTATACAGAATTTATTCTTGTGAGCTTTAAGCCATGTTAGAATGCAGTTATCTCTTCAAAAATGTACACGCAATTATGTTTTGTTTCATTCACACATATTTGAGTAACCCTTTATTATTAGTCTGTCTACATCTCAAAAACAACTAATTCCAATGATTCTTGTGAAGGTGCATGGAGTTTAAAAACACAGTGGACCTTCCTGTATTACCACACGACATCACAAGGTGAAATGATGTGTTTTCTGTTTGAGAGAACAACTCAACGTAAATATACAAGATTTGTGTGTTAAACAAGTGTGAATGAAACAAAACATAACTCAAGGTATGTTTGTGATAAGGGAACAACATTTTAACATGAATCAGAAAATAGTGTGGTATGGGCACTTTGAATGTTGGCATACTAAGATAAAACAAATACATTTTCTCTGGGTAAAAAAATAAACTATTCTGTGTTCAAATAAATATTTTTTACTCATTTGTGAGACTTAATGTTTAATTACATTTCCATTTTTGAATATTCGTCAGAATCTAATCAACACTACTATTCTGTCAAACTTTTCGTAATAATGACATGGCAAGGTACAGCGTGAATTTTTACAGCTTTTGTGTTACTTTTGAATGAACGCATCAACCATCGTCCCAGTGTAATCAGTGGTGGAGCTGTTGTCCCTAGGAATTGTGCTTCTCTGCCCTCACCGCTGCCAGATGAATCCAGGGACCAGAATGGAGCCAAAACGGGAGACAGGGATGTCCGGCAGCTAACGGGGAATGAAAAATCCTCTGTCGCATACTAACAAGCTCCTTCCAGGAACACATACACTTCGTTTAGCAAGAAGTACATCTGTTATTTACATGAAGTTGCTCTTACACTAGCCCACAGCACACCACTATGAGTTTGCCTCATTAATGCATAAATCATATTCCCATACATCTGAACACTTATTTCCTTTGGGGTAAGACTGTCAGTTACTTCTATGTTGCCTTAGGTTAGCTTAAAAGAATTAAAACCCCACAAGATTCGCCTGCACGATTCAAGTGTTTAATGACAGGGCAAGTAATTAACTGAGAAATGTTCATAATCACATTTTTATATAGTGAAATAGCTTTTTAGATTTAATAACTAGTTTAATTAAAAATGTGGAACGATATACTAACTTCCCTTTATTAATTGGGGTGGTACTAAATGTTGTGAATGATATGCGGGGTGAGTCGGATCCAAAACTGTAAAAGGAAACGTTATCATATCATAACTAAATTTGCTCTAGTTTGAGCAAAGCAAGTGACATATAGATTATGTGTGCCTAGAGTTTGGTTGCCTGAGGGGCCAGTGCCCTCTATATTCTGTCCAGAAGGGTCTGGAACCAGTGTGAAAAACATCCGTATTCTTAATGTAACAGTCCAAACACACCTTCTCATTTATAGCATGTGTCTCTCAAATAACTACATTACTTACTTTACTTACTAACTTTTTTTTTTTATACATCTAAGCAGCTACGTTTTAACAAAAGTGAACCAAGTGTTTCTCTGATTGGTTAATTTGCCAGCTAAACTGAAAATGAGGAGGCACACGTCTTTGTAAAGTTTTGGAATGTGGTTTTGGCTTGCCAGATTAGGAGTTTGTTGAATGTTTCTGCCCAAATGACCATTTAGTGATTCCTTTGTGCTTAAATCAAAGGTGTCCAAATTATGACCCGGGAGCCAAATGCACCCCTCAGGCAAATTTTTCTTGGACCTCACATTTTTTGGTTGATCAAATTATACTGCAAAGTACTTTTTACTGCTAGTTTTAAATAGTAACAACTATAATTTAAATAACTAAACATTTTGATTAGAGAGACCTGATATGAAGCTTCACAATCAAAATGGCTGCAGTTGGTGTCAGTGCATTGTCCCATTTCAGTCATTTAAATGGATTCTGATTTACACACTAAAATATACACATCTCCAACAGCACATGGTGCAGTTTGTTCAGTCAGTCCAGCTCTGCAATATCACTGCTATGATTGGACTAATTAAGTCTTTAGCCTTCACTTTAGACTCTTAATCTTCACTATGTTTGGTATTTTATATGGTACAAAACTAGTAAATTCACACTTGTCTTTGAAGTGCCTTTGAGGAGGTGGTACACAGCATCAGATCTCATGCAGAGTCTTGTTTAATCTCTGATCTCTCTCTTTTATGGACCGTATAGAAGCAGAATGGAGCCGGAGTGAATGTTGCCGGACCTCTGCTTAGATGCTATAACCTCGCTCGCTGCTGCACATATCCTGCAAGTCTAGTGCTTTTTAATTGGACATTCCCCAGCAGGAGCTCACAGCATTGTTTGTATTGCATTAAAGTGTGCAGCAAGATGCAACAACAAAACCCACTGCTTACAATTGTACTAGATCTGTATTTCATTGGATATTTTAGACAGTGCAATATTTTTAGCCAGGTATGTATATAAGCACATAGCATACATTGTTGGGGTTAGAAAAGACAAAATATGCACTGAGATAGACAAAGGATTTGGTTGAGTAAACAACTATAGTGCAAACCACAAACTATTGGCTGCAATGGGGATTTACAATTTATAGTGTTGTCCACGGTTTAGAATTTTCTCCATAAATGTACTTCAATGAACAATGGTTTTGCTTTGGACACATTTGAATGGCCTACTGTAATTTGTAGATAACTATTATAGCTGCTAAGAGGAGATTAAGGTTATTTTTGTAAAACTGAAATTATGCTGGAAAAAGCAATTTATCGATTCTGTTATTGTATTGTATTTTTCTTGTTATTGTATCATTTTGATTGTGCAACTGTTGCTCTTACAGACAGGAGCAGTAAAATATATAACACTATAGGGCTGCACAATTTGGGGAAATTATTGATGTATTAATGGTTGCAACTGTGATTAGAGTTTTGATTTATATTTTAGTAATAAGATTTTGTTAAAAGTTTACATTTTAAATAAGACTTGACAAAAAAACTACTTAAAAAAGATTAGAACAATCACATTTCAGAACATGTTTGTACATATAATTACAGGGTAAGCAGTTTTTATGCAATATGCAAGACTGAGGATTTAGTTTGTGGGGGAAATTATGGTACTTCAAAAACTGCAGATTTTCCATTTGCATCAATTCAGATAGCAATTTAAATTTAATTGTGATTAATTTTGTCCTACTGCTTCCATCAGTTTAAACAATTTAACTGTCAAGGGTTTGGCTTTGGAAATCTACTGACATTTTCTATACATAACAAACTCCACTCTAAACTATTCAAAGGCAGACTGGCAGCTTTTGTACAGCCATAGCATTTAGATGTTCTGAAGACTGTAGCCCTGTTAGTGCTGCTCTGGCTCTGTCCCACCGGAACCCAGGGGTGAAATGTAGGCCAGGAATAACAAAGCCAAACCCTGGCTGTAAAAGCTAACAGCCCCTCGTTTACAGACGCCACACATCACATGCATTGATTCTTTTGCCCACTAATGTGGAATACGTGTTCTGAGAGCTGTATAATGAACTGAAGATGCTTTGATTTACCTCGAGAGCCACTCTGATATACGGCTGGATCAGTGCAGTTAAAATGTCATGCATGTTTCTCTTCATGCCGGCAAATGCATGCAGTACTTATCGTCAAGAGTCATTGCCAGTATTTCATATCACTTATAGTGTTTGGTTGACATAATTGAGTTTTCAAATGTAATAGAAACAGGCCAAAGTGACGTGCGTCTGAAATTCAATCAACACACCAATTCCTAGGTGTGCAGTCAAGTATGCATATTCAGTTTTCTCAGCCTGGACTGTGGAATACCATTATAGTGCAAAAGAGAATCTCCCTCGTTTAGAACGGCTGTTTGTCTAGTTAGCTTGCATAATGTGATTGGAGCTTGTAACTTTTCAGGCATTTTATTGCAATGAATGTTGACTGGACATATGGACTTTATGTACTCAACATAACTAAAACAGAGGGAAATCTAGAAACACACTAACAGGGCCATGTCTTAAACGGACACTCCAATGAGACAGTGAATATTTCTCACTGCCATCTTGTTAATAGTCAGACTCTACTGTTTTATTACATACAGTCTTTTGCGTTTTTGAGATAAGTTGGAGCTAAAGATGCACGTTTGAACGTGTACGTAATGCTTATATTGTTAGAAAAAATTATACAGACTTGGAAATTCAGTTACCTTTGCTAATGGTCTTTGGAAATAGACACATTTTGGCGGCTAAAAGTAATTAATATTCACCATATGCCTGGCTGAAACAAGTGTAGTGTTTCATCCTGGAGGGTATAACATTTTTCTGCTCGGCTCTTTCCAGATTTTCTCCTTGAGACATTGGCAGCAGAGAGACTTAATGACTGCATTATTCTCCAGGTGTCGTCTTATTAGTCTTTTGCATGTGTGTGCAGTGTCCGTCAGCACATCTCCATATTGCAGGATCCAAACTCCACCTGGTGCAACTTGCCCAGGGCTCAGCTTGTTGATTTAATGTTAGGATTCCTCTATTTCCATGTAGCAAGTCTAGCCGAGGTGTAAACGCAGCATTCATATTTCAGAAGCCACAAGGCTGTACATTTTCCCTCCCTGTCACTGGGGGTCTGCCCTGAGCGATCTGCTAGCATGGCCATCCAAGAGGAGAGTCTCAATTAAGGCGGCCAGCCAAGGCAACTTAAATAATGCAAAGTGCACTTGTTTAGGCCCCAGTTTGCTGAAAGCTAATACTATGTCTCTGAGAACGACATATATGCTATATGCCCTTAATACTCATGTCTAAAGGTCAGATGATGCAAGAATTATGGACCTAAAGCTGTCATATATATATAGCAAAAAATACTGATGTTATAATATTGACTCTCTCAATAATCAATATAGCAATTTACTGCTTTTTTAACCTGAAAAGTAAATGATTTTCTTATTTAGCTGTGCTATTTTCTTATTTAGCTGTGCTTATTTAGCTTTGGTTTTGGTATCGTTATTATTTTAACATGTTCAACTAGTAAATTAAGGCACATTTGTATTTGTATCAAAAATATTGTAATAATATAAAACTTACACTGCAAAACACGCTTATCGAATATCACATCTTTTTCACATTGTGCTGCATTAATTGTTTTGAATTAATTTGAATGAATCATGTATTATAAATTCTCCTGGCTATCCAAATTGCTGACACTTTGATCCTATAAACCGGCAGAGCAAAAGGAAAGGAACAGGAGAGCCTTGCCCGTGAGGAAAGGTTATTTGTAAGGGGATTGGACCTCAGTCAGTTATGAAAGTGAAAATGCAATCTGAAGGCAGGACAAGAAAACCTTCTGTGAAATG
>KN519769.1:2803-17218 GCA_000787155.1 Scartelaos histophorus | reverse complement strand
GCGGTTCATAGTTAGGTAACAGTATTTCATGATGTAATGTTCCTGAGTGTGACCCTAGAGTCCACTGGTCTCAGTGGTAGTTGTAGTAGTTATAGTAGTACTGGTATCATTTCTATTTGATCAAGAGTCATGCACAGTAATGTTTAATGTCACTAAAATAAAACATTCTCAGTATTGATTCTGATACCATGATGATAATAAAAACAGTCTTTATTTAGACAATAGACTAGTATTAAATGGTAGTGCTCTCTCTCTCTCTATTCCCATCCATCCATTTTCTCCCGCTTAATCCAGTTGGGTCGCGGGGGCCCATTAGCTCTGTGCACCAGACCCAGACCCTATGAACCCCTCTGCAGGTGGTGAGCCCACAGGAGGGTGGGACTCCCCTACGGTCCCTGATTGTAAACTGTTCATAGGGTGTTGCATGTTTTTGGTTGATGGGGGGAAACTAGAGTACCCGGAGGAAACCCATCCAGACACGGGGAGGAAACATGCAAACTCCACACAGAAAGGCCCGGGCGAACCGGGAATTGAACCCGTAACCTTCTTGCTGTGAGGCCTGAGCGGCAACACTCAGGCCTCACAGCAAGAAGGTTGCGGGTTATTCTATTCCCACGTGTCTTATATGTGTGTAATCCTCAGTAGTGCAGGTAGTTCCATCGTGTCCAGGGGCTTATATTCTGTGCTCTTATAATTACAGCTCAAGATCATTCGAAAGACATTCAGAAAAGGCTCATTTCTGTTCTGTCAGTAGGACTTTTTTCAGAATCAATACTTGTTCAAATGAGCATCGAGTTATGATACTGCTTTTAGTATCAGTAGTATTTGATTTTCTGATTTTACTTCTGACAGCCCTAGAAACTTTGCAGTATTGTTTTAAGGAGTGACTAACACCATGTGCAGTGAGAGTTCTCTCTTCACTTTCACTCAGAGCATGACAGAACTATTAAGAAAAAGTGCATTTTAATCTTGTACATTCAGAAAAAACAGCATATTTGTGTGTACATTTCCCTTTAGTCCTGTGGCCTGTTTGACAACATTCACTCCACTCTCATTGTACTTTTTAGAACTGTTTATTCTGTGTTTTGTCTGTCTTGGGAACTATAGATAAAAATGAGCTCCAAGAGATATAGTCTTTTACAAAGTTTCAGTGTGTCCATGGTTAATGCTCCTGTACATGTTCCCTGTCAAATAAACCAAATAAACTAAAACTAAGCTCTGATGTACAACAGAATATTTCAGCCCATATTCATTTTGTTTTGGGTTATAGTCATAGTGAATGCTCCCAGTGTACTCTGATCCAATATGTCAGTGTTTCCTCAGATGTGTTAGTGGTGTTTATCTGTAGGCACAGTCGACTAGGGCAGAGGAGTGGCTGCCATTGATTACATACGTACTTCATTTCATATTGTTGACATAAAGCCTCCGTCACTTGTAGATTTCCTCACAGTGACGTTTGATTATGGTTTAACTACACCTCTGCATACACTGAGAGTGACATTTGGATGTGTCTCTATCTGCACGTTCAAGTTCTGGCATTTTGTTTGAAATCATCCAGGACTTTTCCAGATCACAAAGATCACCCCTTTTTATGCTGTTTTTATGATAAAGGTGTAGTCTATACCCAAATTACCCAATGACTGCTAATTACTTATACCACAAACACATTATTATGTGGTTGACAAAAAACTGGTAGGACAGGATTCCCTCTCCTTTTCACTGACAAAATTTCTTTTTTTCTTTTTCATGGCCTAATGTGAATTTTCCATGGAGACTATATGTGTAGAATTAATTTTTACTTTTAAGGCTAAATATGAAATGTGAACCCTTCCCACTCACCTTATGGTATTATAGTTTTAACATTCAAAATACTGTCAGTGTGTTTATTGTCGTAAGACCTTATTGTGTGTTGTCCTGCAGTGTTTGTTAGTCCAGGTGGATGGGGGGATCAGAGACATGATCATTTAAGATAACGCTGTAGCTGGATGAAAGAGATGCTAAAATTCCATGACTTTTTCAAAACTTTCATCGAATTTACAAAATTCCAGGTCTGGAAAATTACATTTTCAATTTCCACGAATCCTAGTATTTCCATGACCGTGGGAACCCTGGGTAGAACTCAGAATAGGTGGAGAACATTTATGTACCCAATGAATGCCCAATCATATCCATTTACAAAAAAGTAAGTGCTGACCACTCCTCATCTGATACTTGCAGTACTTGGTGATGGTACTTGCAGGTCCATTGTTGCTTTTAGAACACAGAAAAAACCCCTCTATGTGACACCAAGGTCTCAAAAAGCAGAGAACTGGAAAGGGGTTTGGGAGTGCACAAAAAGGTGTAATTTCTTGCATTTGAGTGGATATTAGAATTAGGAGGATTTTAAAAACCCAACTAACTCAGCAGAAGTCTCTAATTTGACATCCAATAATAAAGCAAAGCACAATTATTTTCAAGGTTTTCCAGAATTTTTACAGAACCCTGGTACAGTTATAAATAATAGTTTCAAATAATCATGATTTCAATTCTAACTTCAAATATGTGTGGCTAGGCCTTCTTCTGTGTGTGTTGTGTGTGTGTTGTGTGTGTAAGGTGTGAGGCAAAAGCACTGACCCGACAGTCCCTCTGCAGGGTCTTCATCAGGGCCTGGTAGTTGTCAGGTTGGAGGTAGATTCCCTGGTGCATGTCTCTGAAGTCCAGGTCCTTGTAGGTGGGCGAGGCCTTGGCACGCTCCTTACGGTTGGCACGGCGTTTGTAGGAGGAGCCCTTCAGGTCGTACTTGTAGTGCATGTGGAGGGCGCGTGGAAGAACGTTATTCATGACTACGAGGCGCAGAGTCACTCCCCCACACTGCACACAGTACAGCCCGTAGAACTTAGGCAGCAGAGTCCGGGGGTTCTGGTTCAGGTTCTGAGGGAGAGACATGTTTGAGAGCCACAGCAATACTTTAAACCTGTTCTTGTGGCAATATACGGCAATATATTGATATAAAGGAACTCGATGTAAGACTGTGATTGTAAATTACATGAACTCAAAATAACTGTGTTTCTCCCAGCAAAAATTAAGATATAAACACTTAAATCTAACGGAAAATGACTTAAAAGTTGTGAAATGATCTGTCCATGCAGCAAGATCACGTTACTTAACAAACAACAACAACAAATAAACTCCCTCTCGACTAAAATGAATCAGTCTCAGGACCAGTAAGTATATGCAGGTTGTATCCGTATGTGCATGTGAAGGTTCTGGTGACACAGATTCAAGTGTCTTTTTATAAATATAGGAACATGCAGTTTTTTAAAATGTGACCATGTTAGACCAGTACTCACTCAGCTTTAACTCACTCACATGTCGTGTTTCTGTTGATTCATGCATGTTTGAATATTACTGTATTGTGCAGCATTTGAGGCTTAAGTGTTAAATATCTGTTTCCACCTACCCCCTATATCCACCCCCTTCTCTGTACAAGTCAAACATGTAGGACTAATCTATGTCACACAGACCTTTTTGTATGAATGAACACATGTAAGTCCTTCTGTTACACTGTCGGTCGCTCCTGTTAGAGCAGAGAGTCTGAAAAACACTAACCCAGGACGAACCACCTCACAGGCCCTGGACACTCCCACCGCCAGTAACCCCTCAATCACATACAACAGAATCTGACACGATTACACAGTATTAGTGCTGCTGCAGGGGGGTTGTCAGTAAACAATGCTCACTATCTCTACCACCAGAGTTCTTTCTTTACCACACCAGCAGAACTGGGAGCCTCCTCAGCCTCTCATAGGCACCAGCCATGTGCTAAGTAATGTCATCCAAAATGTGGTTGTTTCAGGTCCAAAAGGCACATTTAACAAGCTGATTTTTTCATGTCGTCATATCTTCATGATGCTTTGAACAGAATCCTATTATTAAAACATTAATTTCAAATCATCTCGAATCAGAATCACAAGCCTCGTAAGAAAAATGAGAGGCCCAGGTCTCACCATGTAGTATCCAGGCAGGAGCTTCTGGAGGAACTCAGCCTCTTTGTGCTGGACGGTCTTGATGATGAACTCGTCATCACTGGTCAGATAGAACCAGGAGCTGCTGGCCCCAGGGTTAGACAGTTCAATCAGGGGCTCCTTGCATAGCGAGTACTGCACAAAAGAAGCAACATTATAACAGATCAGAAAATTGCATAATGTGGGTCCTATAACTCCTCTATGCATTTACAGTGTTTTATTGTTAAAAAAAAAAAAAAACTCATATTGTCAAGAATATAGCAAGTCAAAATTCTCTGGTCAATATCCAATTTACCAACCAATGTTTTATTCTGATTTATCATTAATAAATATGGTCAACAATTAGGTCTTAGCTCTTAGATAACACGATAAATCTAAGGACATAATTGATCATTTGCATGCTTGGGGTGTTCTGCATGTATGTCGGTGGTGCAATGTTCATCGGTTACCATGGAGACACAATACACACATTAGAAAATACTGTCCAAAAAGAGATTGTTTGAAAAGAATGATAATGTTTGGGGATTTCTTCACCTTGTCCTTGTCCCCCAGCTTAGATAATTAGATCACAGAGCCATGAGTAGTAGGACTAGTGTAGAGTGTGTGTTCTCAGAGGAGTATGTGTGTGTTCTCAGAGGAGTATGTGTGTGTTCTCCGAGGAGTATGTGTGTGTTTTCAGTGTTGTTTGACAGCTCGGGTGGGACTCACCAGGTAGTCGTCGGGCTTGATCCCAAACAGCTCTCTGAAGTAGCGGAAGGCCAGGGGGGCGTACGTCTTCAGTCTGAAGTCTGGAAACTTGTGTGCAGGGGTGAGACTGCTGCCCGCACTGAAACACACACACACACACACACATACACACACAAACGCACACACACACAGGTGCACACACACGTACAAATGAAATGAGGTCAGTGGTTGTAGTTCTAACAGGAAGACTGCATTTCCTTCAAATATCAAAGTATAATAGTTGTCATTGTTTTCTTTTTATTACTGTTCATTTGGGTGTCAGTTGTTGTTTGTCTGTAAAAGTTTCCAATCTGATCGGTGTAAGCAAGACAAAAAAACAGGTACTGATTGAAATGAAAACTGGAATTCAAACTAGATCCTCATTTGAACAAGTGTAAATACTAAAATAATCCACAAGACTGAACCTGCAGAATGAGCCTCACACAACTCTCTCTCATTTGGGTTGCAGGTCCAATGCTGAAATCCAGTGTGTTTAAACCTCAAATGCCTCTCTGATCTGAATAATCATTCAACTCCAACCCCTGCACCAGTCCTGAGTCAGTGCTAGTGTAGCCTCTGTAGCTCAGAGACAGAATTCAGGAGGTTCTGAGCTTCACATGAATGTTTCTTATCACCGCAGAGATTCTTTGTTGCTATTGAGTTTTTTCCATTGAAATTTGAATATTGTGACAACAGTGAAGTCGCTCATTCATTCATACACAGGCACTACCACAAAACATGGTGATACTGTATTTTAATCACAGTGCAAAAGACACTTTAGACTGAGGCATCACCCGCTCACACTCACAAACTGAAGTGAGGAGTGTGAAGCGTTACTCAAGGACACAATGTCAGTTGACATTCTGTTAGAAGCAATAAATCTCCCAACCTTCAGCTCAGTGGGTGTCTACACCAGCTGTGCCGCTGCACCTCAATCCTCCCTCATCTCTAACTTCTCCTTCATTTCCTTCATTTCAACAACGTGCTAATGTCCAAGCCAAAGACGTGTCACCTTAGCCATTCTAAACATCTGAACCATTTTGTGTTCATGCACAAAGTGCTTCTGGGACTCTAGGGAAAGCTTCTCTCCAGACTACAGACTTTAAAGATTATTTGACAGTGTGAATTGAATGCTGTTTTTACACCTGCCAACTTTATTTAACTCTTGAACTGTTAGAACAAAAAATTTAAAACTGTTAGAAAAATGTGGGAGAGAAGTGTTTGTCCCTCTTTACAGTTTATTCTATTCATTCGAAAAGGACTAAAACTATTTTTGAATTTATATTCTGTTAGCAATGAAGAAAAACATTTGAAATCTAAAATGTTTTTTCAGTATAGTATAAGGTAAACGTGTAATTTATTTTTTTAATTTAAGTAAACTTTTAAAAATGTAGGTAAATAGTTGCCTAACTTTTTAAAGTTTTGTAATCCTACTTTTTTATTAACCCTTAATTAAAAATATGTGCAAGCATCACCTAAAATCTTTAGTATCAATTGATTAAAAAAATTACCCTTAATACAATATTTAAAGTAATGCGATTTTTAAAACATTTTTAAAACCTTGAACTGAAAAAAATAGGCAACCATTTACATCCAAATGTTTAAATACTGTTTAATTGTTCCGGTTTACAGTGAACAATAAAGTGTGTGTGTATGTGTCTCCCACATCCCACCTGGGCAAGAAGACGGTCTCCACCACAGAGAAGTCCTGCATGAGAACATCCCGATCGGGTTTGGAGCTCAGGTTCCCCACAGCGTATCCGATCCCCAGCTGGATGGCCCCCTTCAGAGCCTCTGCAGAGGGCTGGACAACACACGTCAAATGTTAAAGTGCAAATGACACGTTCTCATGTTCTTCTAATACTGACCTGCTTTGGTGGATCGTACCTGTGATCAATATTTTTTATAGTTTCATCATATATGCTGATGTTCTAATGGAGTTTCCTCACAAACAGACCTGGAGTTGTGTTTCATTCACAGATGTTTAACATACAAACCCTGAAGTGCTCAACCTTTTAAAAATTCCATATATCTTCACTAGAATAATTTGACTTCGTGGCAACACAAGGTGGAACAGAGCGTTTGGAGCTTTAGAGATGTAGACAGACTAATAACAAAGTGTTACTCAAACATACTCCAGGAAGTTTTAGGTTTTAAGTTTATTCTAACTTAAAGGTCCTATATTATGCAAAATAATAACCTTTAATTTACAAAAGATACAAAAATCCAAGAAGTCACGCTATGTTGTAAAACAGAAGCCCACTGCTTATGTCATGAACACGCACAAACTTTTACGACTTATCTGAACCACCGTGGAACTGTGCAGATCATTTACGCACAAACTTTTATGACTTATCTGAACGGTGGAAGCTTTAGCTCTTGTTTACTTTATCTTAAATCTGCAGGGTTTGTGAGTTAAACATGTGTGAATGAAACGAAGCACAACTCCATGTCTGACTGTGAGGAGGAAATTCTATTAAAATTGCAACACATCTACAACCTGTGAACTTCTACTTGGTGCTGGTGACGTTTAGATTGTGGAGGGGTCTACTTTTCAGGGGCTGAATTCACAAACAACTCAAAGGAGGTGCTGAACTTTTATCTCTGCACCATCAAACCCTTGTGGTTGGCCTTGTGTGGTTTAGAAACATTACACCTAAAGAGAGGTTACATACCGCCACTCCGACATTGACGTCTAATTGGTGAAGTGGTGGCATTTTAATTTTTTCTTAAACGTCCCTGCGCTCCGATATTTTTTCGTTCCGATACACAAGGTAATAATTAAAAATACGTCGGTCAACTAGAATGAGCTCTATGTGCGCTCATGTTATTGGTCGTCGGCTCCTATATGTGTGGAAGGTCATTTCTTTTGTCAGTTTTGAATTTTAAATCCCGCAGAATTTCTAATTTTGAATTTTTGAACTCTGAAAAAAATATGTTTGAATTCTTTTTATTCCGAATTTTAGTTGATGAAATTAGATGTGTACATTTTCAAAGTATTTAAACTAAATAACCTTTTAAATATTCAGCACAAATATTTTCAAGCCCTAAAATTCAAAAGTCAAATTTCAGAGTGTAAAATTCACAGTGTAATCGATTGCTTCTGCCTTGCATCTTTGATCTTTACTGCAGATTTTTACACTCTGAATTTTACACTCTGAATTTTACACTCTGAATTTTACGCTCTGAATTTTACACTCTGAATTTTACACTCTGAATTTTACACTCTGAATTTTACACTCTGAATTTTACACTCTGAATTTTACACTCTGAATTTTACACTCTGAATTTTACACTCTGAATTTTACACTCTGAATTTTACACTCTGAATTTTACACTCTGAATTTTACACTCTGAATTTTACACTCTGAATTTTACACTCTGAATTTTACACTCTGAATTTTACACTCTGAATTTTACACTCTGAATTTTACACTCTGAATTTTACACTCTGAATTTTACACTCTGAATTTTACACTCTGAATTTTACACTCTGAATTTTACACTCTGAATTTTACACTCTGAATTTTACACTCTGAATTTTACACTCTGAATTTTACACTCTGAATTTTACACTCTGAATTTTACACTCTGAATTTTACACTCTGAATTTTACACTCTGAATTTTACACTCTGAATTTTACACTCTGAATTTTACACTCTGAATTTTACACTCTGAATTTTACACTCTGAATTTTACACTCTGAATTTTACACTCTGAATTTTACACTCTGAATTTTACACTCTGAATTTTACACTCTGAATTTTACACTCTGAATTTTACACTCTGAATTTTACACTCTGAATTTTACACTCTGAATTTTACACTCTGAATTTTACACTCTGAATTTTACACTCTGAATTTTACACTCTGAATTTTACACTCTGAATTTTACACTCTGAATTTTACACTCTGAATTTTACACTCTGAATTTTACACTCTGAATTTTACACTCTGAATTTTACACTCTGAATTTTACACTCTGAATTTTACACTCTGAATTTTACACTCTGAATTTTACACTCTGAATTTTACACTCTGAATTTTACACTCTGAATTTTACACTCTGAATTTTACACTCTGAATTTTACACTCTGAATTTTACACTCTGAATTTTATGCTCTGAATTTTATGCTCTGAATTTTACACTCTGAATTTTACGCTCTGAAATTTACACTCTGAATTTTACACTCTGAATTTTACACTCTGAATTTTATGCTATGAATTTTACACTCTGAATTTTATGCTCTGAATTTTATGCTCTGAATTTTACACTCTGAATTTTACACTCTGAATTTTACACTCTGAAATTTACACTCTGAATTTTACACTCTGAATTTTACACTCTGAATTTTATGCTATGAATTTTACACTCTGAATTTTACACTCTGAATTTTATGCTCTGAAATTTACACTCTGAATTTTACACTCTGAATTTTACACTCTGAATTTTATGCTATGAATTTTACACTCTGAATTTTATGCTCTGAATTTTATGCTCTGAATTTTACACTCTGAATTTTACACTCTGAATTTTACATTCTGAATTTTAAGCTCTGAATTTTACACTCTGAATTTTACATTCTGAATTTTAAGCTCTGAATTTTGCACTCTCAATTTTGACTCTTGAATTTGAAAATCTCTGTACCTGTATTTAAAAGTTTACATTTTTATTTTTGTATTTGGATATGGTACCGTATTGAAAAGGTACACTTAAAATTCTAACCCTAACCCTAACAAAAATTTAATTATAATATATAAATTATAATAATTAAAACATGTCTGAATTCTTTTTATTCTGAATTTTAGTTGAAGAGATTAGATGTGTACATTTTCAAAGTATTTAAAGTAAATAACCTTTTAAATATTCAGCACAAATATTTTCAAGCCCTCAAATTCAAAAGTCAAAATTCAGAGTGTAAAATTCAGAGTGTACACTCTGAAATTTACACTCTGAATTTTACACTCTGAATTTTACACTCTGAATTTTATGCTATGAATTTTACACTCTGAATTTTACACTCTGAATTTTATGCTATGAATTTTACACTCTGAATTTTATGCTCTGAATTTTACGCTCTGAATTTTACACTCTGAATTTTACACTCTGAATTTTACACTCTGAATTTTACACTCTGAATTTTATGCTCTGAATTTTACACTCTGAATTTTACACTCTGAATTTTATGCTCTGAATTTTATGCTCTGAATTTTACACTCTGAATTTTACACTCTGAATTTTACATTCTGAATTTTAAGCTCTGAATTTTACACTCTGAATTTTACATTCTGAATTTTAAGCTCTGAATTTTGCACTCTGAATTTTGACTCTTGAATTTGAAAATCTCTGTATCTGTATT
Organism: Scartelaos histophorus; assembly: GCA_000787155.1. Lineage (NCBI taxonomy): Eukaryota > Metazoa > Chordata > Actinopteri > Gobiiformes > Gobiidae > Scartelaos > Scartelaos histophorus. The sequence goes on along the minus strand of KN519769.1, from coordinate 7,127 downwards.
TAAAAATAAAAAATGTTATTTTTGTATTTGGATATAGTACCGTATTGAAAACATACACTTAAAATTCTAACCCTAACCCTAACTAAAATTCAATTATAATATATCAATTATAATAATTAAAACATGTCTGAATTATTTTTATTCTGAATTTTAGTTGATGAGATTATATGTGTACATTTTCAAAATGTTTAAAACCTTCTAAATATTCAGCACAAATATTTTCACCATCCTCAAATTCAAGAGTCAAAATTCAGAGTGTAAAATTCAGAGTGTAAAATTCAGAGCATAATCGATTGCCTCTGCCTTAGAATCTGGGATCTTTGCTGTGAACTTTACACTCTGAATATTATGCTCTGAATTTTGCACTCTGGAATTTGAGGGCTTGAAAATATCTGTATATGTATTTGAAAAGGTGTATTTTTTTATTTTGAATTTGGAACATATTGAAAAAGTACACTTCAATTTCAGCAACTAAAATTCTAAATAAAAATAATTCAAACATTGATTTTTTTTCAGAGTTACAAAATTCAAAGTGAGAAATTCAGTTGGATTTAAAATTCAAAATCTCAAAATGGCTGCTCATACTTTACAATAGTGTTTACACAGACGTCATACTTTTGTAGATCTGGTATATTACTCGTGAACGACCATTACACAGTCACACAAGAACATGGCGTGGGTGTAGTGCCTTGCCCAAGGAAACAATAGTATGGTGCCGGCAGAAGTTATGAAACTGACAACTTTAATGGGTTAGCTATCACAGTATAAGAACAGTTATTGTTTTCTTTTTATTATTCATTTGGTTATTTGTTGAGCTGTTATTTGTCTGTAAAATGTATGATGTGATGGGAGAATTTACCTATGTGCAAGAATAAACCCTTGACTGGAAAAGCTAATAAAAAGTCCATTTCAATCTGATCACTGTAATTAAGACAAAAAAACAGGTACTAACTGAAATAAAAACTGGAATTTACACTAGATACTCAGTTGGACAAGTAGAAATACTAAAATAAATCGCTTTTTATACATCAAAAAGTAAAAATGAATAGTAGTTCAATTAAAAAATCCAGTTTTAACCACTGCACTGTGTATAGCCCAGTATGGGGAACACTTATAAAAACTTGATTCTCTTACATAACCACAAAGGGTCCTTGTGAGATTTAGCAGGCTAATACTAACAATAATACGGCATTTGGCTAAGTCACTTGTGTATGAGTGACTCAGAGTGAACAGGAGAACTTGAGCTACTCACCAGTGCTTGACATTCCTATGGCTAAAGTTCTGTTCTTTAGGATTTAACACATTCTAATCCTAACAAACTCTCCTTTATGTAATGATGCTTCATTTTCAAACACTGATATCTAAGTATTCAGGAGGACATTTTGTCACAGTGCAGATTTCTGTGATCTAGTCAAGAGTTTAAAACTTCTATCAGATTCTTTGTCTTTTTTTCAGATTTATTTTCTACTTACTAGTTCTGAGACTGATTCATTCTAGTCTAAACTTATCATGTAAAATGATCTTGCTGCATGGACAGATCATTTTACTACGTTGAAGTCATTTTCTGAAAGATTTAAGTGATTTAGATCTTCAATTTTGGCCAAGCTTTTTGCAGTGTATGTTATTGTCTTGTCTTGTCCCAGAAACAAACAAGTTACAGGCCAGATCTGTGGAGAGGGAAGCAGAGTAACACTGCAGTTCTGGGCAGTCATAGTGGAGCTGTAGAGGGGTCTCCAACCTGTAGCTCAGGAGCTTCTTGTAGCTCTCCACCCCATTCTAAGTAGCTCCTCAAAGGATTGCTGAATTATACATATTGTGCTGAATATGTAAAATGTGATGAATGAAATGCCTTTTACCACTGTATGATGCATAACTCTGTGCACTAATAATTGGATAATGGTTTAGGTTTTATAGGCATCTCTACCTCTCTTATATGTGTTCAAGATGTGTTGTGTTAGAGAATGAATCTGAAAACAAGATGAAGAACCTGATAGAAGTTTGAAAATCTTGGTCAGATCAGAAATCTGCAGTGTGGACCGACTGTGGAACATTCCAGGCAACACAATAATAACTCTATGGCAATAAGCAGGTGATCTCACACACTCACAAAGAGAAGAGGAGTGAGACCTGCTCATTTAAAAGCACACAACTTGACCTATGACCTATTCACAAACTCACATGCACACTGACATCACACAGAGGGGTTTGAATATTGTTATGAGCTCCATCTTTTCTTCTCCAATTCCATAATCCTAAAGTGTGCTCTCCTTATGTGCTCCTGCTGTACCTTCTTGTGGTCGGCGGACAAGGTGACGGGGGACGACATTCCCGGGCCTGGTTCCTGGGTGCTGTCTGTGCTCGGTGCTCCTGGAGGCGTGGAGGTGCTTGGTCAGAGGAGAGGTCTGCTCAGTCTGTGGAGCCCTGTGGAGCAAAGGGGGCTTTAAGAACTAGACCCTGATCCTGATCCGGGCTCAGATTAGGATCAGGGGCCTTTCACAACACAAACCACAAACAAAACACAGGCTGGGGAGGGGCCCGGGGTGCAAGTCCACAAACATTAGACTGGTTTTTGGTGGTTTAGTTGTGCGAGGTCGAGAAAACGGGATCTAAGGATCTACGAAGGTCCATATTATGCACATTTCTTTACACACATTCTCCTGTTTCCTCATAGCAAACGGGCCTGGAGTTGTGTTTGTTTCATTCACACATGTTTAACGCACAAACCCTTCACCTTTAGTTCTTCTCTCACACAGAAAACACACTTCTCCTTTGTGTGTTTAAACTCCAAACACCTACAATCATTTGAATAATATGCAGCCCTGGATATGCCAAACTCTGAAGCTACATCTATCCATGCTTTTCAGAATGTTCTCATAGCAAATGAAACAAAATATGATATATTTTGAAAGGTGAAATGTCCTCAAAAAACTCATAAATTGTTGAAACATCTGTGCTTCTTAGTGCACCAGCAGATACTAGACACTTTCTAGTGAAAATCTCAATTGTGCAAAAGGGAAAACGAAAATACTTCTTTAAAAGGCAAGAAATGAAGGTTATTATAGTGTTTAAAGAGTAAAAGAGTTCAGCTGAGACTAAAAAGAACTGTTGAACTTAAAAATACCACTACATGACATCACAAGGTGGAACAAAGCATTTGGAACTTTGTAGATGTAGACAGACTAATACAGAGTTACTCAAACATATGAATGAAACACAATACTCCAGTTCACTTAAAGCTCACAAGAGTCAGTATCTATCTCAATTGGGATTTTCTGGTAGAACATCCATCACCTGCTCGTCTCCATGGAGATGTTCTAACTTTGCCTGGATGTTTTTCAAAATACTTAAGATGCTGTGGAACATTCTAGATAAAGCTGGAATATCTCCATGGAGACAGGCAGTTACATAGTGCAAATTGTTGTTATTTCCACATTAGAATTTATATCTAGACATTTACATGAAGCTAAAAACAACGGCTAGTGTTATAAATAAAAAGGTAGTGTCATAGAAAAACGCTGATATATATATGATTTGGTCTCAATGGGCTGTGGTCTCGGTTTTGTCTCAGACTCGACCTTCAAAAGTCATTTCTCGGTCTCAACCCTCAGAGGTCTAGGTCTCAGTCTCTGGACCCTGTGCTTTCGGATTGGTCTTTGTCTCGATCAGTGCGGCTTTGTACAACACTAGGATTAGGGCTGGGTATCAGCTGCAGATATGATACACACGATATATATTTCAAATGGTTTTGTTACGTTTCAGTAAAAAAATAAAGGCTAAATGTGATACTAAAAATCTTTGTTAAACCACTTCTTGTGCAAAGTTCATATGAAACACACCCATTTTAATCTTCACAATAGTGAATATGTCAGATGTGTTGCATAAATTAGTTTCCTTGCTCAAAGCAAGCAAATATGTCAGATGTGTTGCATAAATTAGTTTTATTGCTCAAAACAAGCAACAAAACTGAAGCTCTGTAACAAAATAATTTAGCAAAGTATACCAAAAAAATACTCTGCCGATATATCGATACAGCAGCCCACAATATCAATACTGTATCATTACATTAAATGATACGATATATTGATATTTCAGTATTTTTGCACACCACTATACAGGATAATTAAAGGTGCACTTAGTAAATGTTTTGGTGCATAGTATGCCACATGCTTGTCTCCATGGAAATGTTAATGTTAATTTGCCCAGAATGTTCCGCAGTACATCATTTAGCATACCTACAAGAGTTGTCACAATACTAAAAATGCAAAGCCGGTTTCAGTACTAAGGAATAGACTCAATGCTCAATACTGATTCTGATAAAACAATG